>JADLZK010000201.1:0-150674 GCA_015847255.1 Hyparrhenia diplandra
AAACCATATGCATCTAATGCATCTAGGAGCTTCCATTCCAAATGATTTCAACCGTTAGCAAGGTGATCTTGAGTTGCACTTCAACAGTTGTACATGTACCTTTACTCGCTTCGATGCTCCTAATTGGCGGCTTAAGGACGAAAAGCTTGCTACCGGTAGTATTTCATTAGCGTCCTAACCCTAATACTGACTGTAGCTAATTAATTATACATCCTTACATAACTGAACGCGTAAAGCGGTGCTTACAAATAAACAAAACTAATGTTCATAGAAGCTTCTTAACACAAGCTAGCTAGCTAACATAGTTTATGGCCGGTTCTTGACATCTTGGGTGTATATGTAATCCGTGTGCATTTCTGTCCATTTTGACGTATCATCATCACACGGCAGCTCGCCCTTGTCGGCACTTCCTGTACCCCCTCTCACAGCATCACTGCACGGTTCCTGCAGATTATTCAGCAAATACCACACCAATTATTTTACATACCCCTCTCACAGCATCACTGCACGGTTCCTGCAGATTATTCAGCAAATACCACACCAATTATTTTACATGTTTTGCATATATAATGTGCTATCTGGGACTTGTGTTTGTGGGTTAGCATGGATATATATTTGTGTCCATCCAATCGCATGTCAAAACGTGGGCAGAGTATGCAAGTGCTTGCTTGATCATGTGTAGTGTAGATAAGCATGTGAATATGCATGTATCGGCGGCATCAAGAATGGTGCTGCCGTTCTGGGTGCCAAATATCTGGGGCTGCTTCACATGCTATTGCCCTCCAAACTCTCAGCACAATGCAATTCAAAAGTTAAATAACAGCAGCAGCAGCCAGAATGATGCACATCTTAATACTCAAGGGAAGCAGCTAGCTCTCTGTCTTCAAGGTAGACAAGAATATATATATACACATGCGCGCGGCAGTATATGTATAAGCAACATTCTAATTTTCTCTTTACTCTGTAGTCTGTACAAGTGATACATGTGACTGAATGAGTGCTTTCCCTGGACGAAATCAATACATGTATAGAAATACAGCATACCCACATCGAAGTTGAGCATAAAATTTTTATATATAGGAAGGCAAGATTCGGATGAACCGACCAAATATTTGACGCAAAAAATATAATAATGTGCATGCATTCGATTTGATGCAGTGGTGAAGTTTCAATAAGTTTCAGAGAGGTTCTTAGCATATAGCAGTACGTAGTTAGGAAGATTCAGAGAGATGTACGCTTACCAGGGTGGTGCTTCCTCTACCAGCAGCACCGCCATGGTTGGCAAGGCCACCACCATGAGTTTCCTTCTTGATCTCCTGCTCTGTCCACGAAAGCTTCCTGGACTGAACATCCTGGACTAGCAGGAGAGCCACGGCCATGCACAGAAGGCAGGCCACTGCCATGGCGGTGGTTCTCCTCCCTTGCATCATTGTGCCTTGACCAGAAACGAGAGACGATGCGGGCCAGTTGTTTTATGCTCTGGTCTGATTTGATGGATCTCAGTCCTCCCTTTGGTTTACTTTCTCTGTACTCTCTGTCGCTGCTTTGCTACCATGGCCAAACTTAACAGAAGCAGGAAGAACATATATATAGGCAATGGAGGTTGTAGACGACGCCGATGGTCCATGGACGTACGTACGTGCGTGCGTGGTTTATTTCTTGGGAGAATAGCATACGTGCGCACAGTGCGCATGCGCTAGGAGTATCTCCGATGTGATTCTAGTAAAACCAAAAAATTGGTACGTGTGCCTCGGCTCACCTTGCAGTGCTAAATTAAAATTAAAATTAAAATCTGTGATCCGATAAGCAGATCCGGCCCATTAGGGCACTCACCTCCCTCTGTTGTACATATGCAGGGAAAGGACTAGGGGTGAAAGATTTGGACATATTTTTACCTAAGCTCAATGATAGAAAATTATATCATATAAACCATAGTAGTATTTGAATACAATGTCTAGGGTATTGAAGTTACTCCTAGTTTCTATATTACGAAAGTGTCCTTAGCCATTACCCGGTACTATAACCATTAAGCTAGTCTCAATAGAAGGTTTCACCTCGTTATTTTTAAAAACGAGAAACTTTGATATGAAATAGGGCTCTCTCTCAGCGCGTAGTTTCATACACACTTTCATAGACTATTTTAGACTTATGGGTCCCACAACCTTTTCCTTTTCTCTCTTCCCCGCATGGAGCAACACATGGATGAAACGAACGGAGTTCTCAATGCGAGTTTCATACGGTTTCGTAGGCGTTGGAAACAATGCTAGAGTGTTTCATCAAGATGAAACTGTTCTCTTCTTTCTCCTCCCAGTTTCATGCAAAAAGCTGATGTGACGCCCTATTTTAAATGTGTATGAAACCCTCCATGAAACCCCATTGAGACTGGTCTTACAGCCACAGGGGCTAAATGGAAATGCACATGTGTCTGCTACTGCATTGTTCATCTTTGACTTTTGTTTATTTTTTTGCGAGGAATATAACGACGTACGATCCGAATGATCCGTTAGCCCATTTACACGGCGCACTGTATTGTTCATCTTTGACTTTTGTTTGCAACATTTATTTGCACGCACCGAGTAGTACTATACATCTTGCCAGAACACGACCCGGCCACCCGGTTAACGAGGCCATCTTGTACGTCCGATCGAGGCCACGCATGCATACCAATGCGAAATGTTAATGTGGTGCGTTGACCGAGTGGAGGAATAAAGCGAGGGAGACACGAGCAAGGAAGACTGAGAAGATGAAGTAAATGGCATTGCGTTGGGCTCCGCGACTGAGAGGAGACCTCTCTCTGCATCGGGAGGAGCACGATGATCGAGTTGGGGTGCCTAATTAATGGGTTCCGATCGGTCCAAAGTCAAATCTCAAATCAGGTGCAGGCCGTGCGCAAAGCTTCCATCCCCTTCTCCTTGCAGGGTTGGCAGAGGCTCCTTGGGGGACGGAACCACGATGCTTGGGGGATTCAGGCCACACCAAATTGGGTTCACAAAAATCAGAGACAAAGTGTTGAACATGTGTGGACTGTGACAAGCACACTAGAAGAGGAGAGGCATATATATATAAAGCTCGTTTAATTACTATGTTAGGCATTGCTAGGTTTCACTTTTTACAAGCTCTAGCCTTTGTGGACATCATGAGTCTAAAACATCAAGAAACAAAGGGATTTTGGGGAGATGCTTGAATGGTACAGAAAGAAGGATCCAAAGGTTGCACCTGTGACCGGTGAAAATGCTCCAAGCAATAATCAAATGAGTTGGCCAACAGTTCAAAAAGATTTGGTTAGGGCTTGTGCAGAGGAGGGAACTGTGCTTGTTGATGAGGCTCGTGATTCATCTATTAAGGAATATATCAACACTTAATTTATGTATTTCATTGATTTTGTCTTGTTGTTTTCAAGTAAATATAGTTTTCATTTTCCAATGCAGGTTTGTCAATGATAAAGGAAATGTCATTGAGAGGTTCCTTGGCATTGAACATGTTTCTGACACCACATCACATTCACCAAAAGAAGGTTAGGATACTATACTTTTCAGCAAGTAAATATAGTTTTCTTATAGCCCAATGCAAGGTTAGTTCTTTACAGTTAACATATGGCCCACTTGTCTCGCTCACATATAGTCTTGGTTCCTTGCCCAAGCCGAACTTATGTTTCTGAGCCCACTCCTCTCTCTCCTCCACAAATTTAGAAGCTTTAGGCCCCTTATAATACTTGCTCTTAGAAGGTATGGTGTATCTATTTCCAAGAGTAGAGAACAAGGATATGATGGAGCTTCAAACATGAGTGAACAATTTCATGGATTACAAAGATTGGTATCGAATCAAAACCCATTTGTCTTTGCATCCACTGTTTTCTCATCAATTGCAGCTTGTGTTAGTTTTTAGCCAAGTGTTGCACTTCAACTTTTCATTTCTTTAATTATGTCACTTCAGTTGTCAATACTATTAACTGTGACGGTTGCTATTAAAAACCACCATGGTTACTTGATTAACCGCGTGACCTAGCTTCGGTGGCGGTTTCAATAACCGCCACCGTGAAATAGAAAAAAAACCTGCCACAAAAAGAATCTGTAGTAGTGACTCCTCTAAAATCACCATGAGCATCCTTGTTCAGCAATTAGATAGTTGTGTTATTTTCCCTGGGAGAGGGAAAAACCTAAAAAACTAGTCTTGCTAGGTCTAGGGATACACGGTTGAGAACACATCACAAAACATTGGCATGTCTTGTGCTCATGTGGGGTTCTGTACTTGAGGTGTTAGAGAATATTAGTGAATATGAAACTGATGGGGAAAAGAAATCAATTGCATCCATTGAAGATGAATTTTTTCAAAGCGCTTTCAAGGGATAAGAAATCATAAGATAAATTTGCCTCCACGAGGGCCCGAGGTGCTTATTGTGTTAGAACATTTCATTTATAATTCTATCTTTATATATATATGAAGAAGTATAAAATTTTAAAAATTATGTAGCATTCAGTATGGTGGTTCAAGCGGTGTGAACTCGTGAAGATGCAAGATATCGCACATGGATTTATTATTATTATTATTATTATGTAAGGCTTTTTTATTTGGTACTTCTCTATCCTTATCATAGCACTATGTATCTTTGATCACTTTTTGAATCAACCTCAATTTTTCTTATATCTATTAGAGTACAATGTACAACGAGCAAAAAAATTTGCCCTCTGTTATTTAGTCCCCTAGTTTGTTTCTCGGATCCGCCATTGGGTGTCATCGCTAGCAAACAGTGGGGCATCGAAGTTTAAAGGGCCTAGGCGACAACAAGGAGGGGTGACATGGTAGACAATGAGGCGGTGCATACAACATCACATCACAGGAAGAAGGGCGCCAACAACTCCACTTCATCTCCATTTTCTCTAAGAGTGCCACGACAACTGCAACCACCTTAGGCATTGTTTGGATGCACTCTAATCCATCTCAATCCATGTATGTAGGACTGGATTGAGGTGGAAAATAGTTCAAATACCACACCTCAATCCACTCCAACACACATAGATTAAGATGAATACGACTACATCCAAACAAGCCCTTAGGGCGGGATTTCCCTTCTCCTGCAGTCAGCGGCACCATCAGTTGATGGTTTCTGACCCAAATCAAGTGACAGTAGAGTGGAGACCGCAAGGAAATCAATTTGCAAATATATGGTAATCTCACATGTCATGTTCGATCTCGGATGTTGCCTAGAGTGAAACATATGAGCATAAATATAAATTGTATAGTGTTCTTGAATCTTATTGGAGGTATCCACCGCTCAATTTGGAATATTACTTTTCGATAAGCGTGTAGAAATTCATTTATACTATAGACAATAGAAAATCGGTTCTGAAAATTTGTGACTTCTATACAACAATATGCATGTAGACTATTTTGTGTACTAACTTCATTCTAAATTATTATAAATTGTAAGTTGTTTGACTTTTTGTCCCAAGTTTGACCACTGCCTTATTATATACTTTTTGCAAAAAAATCACGTATTTTGTTGTGGCTAGCTTTATTCACAAAATATTTTCAAGATTGACTTAAATTTGACAATGTTTTGCTAAAATCTTTTGAATAAAATGAATGGTTAAACTTGGGATAAAAAAAGACAAATGTCTTATAAATTAGAATGGAGGGAGTACAAAAACGTTAGGAGTATATATGAAAGACATTTTTTAAAGGTTGTGTCACAAGGTGCTTTGTCTTTTATACATGGATGGAAAAAATATGCAAAAATACCTAACGTGGAGTAACAAAAAAACCAAAAAATTTTGGTTATTGTATCAAGAAGCACTGTTCCTCGCAAAAAAAAAAAAGTATCAAGAAGCACTGAATTATAGTTAAGCTCTAGGCCATGGAAAAGTGGAGACCTAGACTGCTCTCATGGCGTCCTCAACAAAAAATTGCTGGCACCTAGAGATATAAGGAACCACATCCGTGTGGTTGTTCGACATGTTATTTTTGTTTTTATCACTATTTTCATGTCCTGCACGGACCCAGGCATAGACACAAGACCTAAGATGGTTGCAGCTGACGGTGCCTTGTTGTCTCAGAGAAATTGGAGACGAAGTGGAGTTGTGCGCTTCTTCCAGCGGCGTGACGTTGTATGCACCGCCCCATTGTCTGCCATGTTACCCCTTGTTGCCCTTTTGCTTATCGATGCCCCGCCGTTTGCTAATGACGACGCCTTCTTCTGCTAACTCATTTCTTTAGCGATTGCTCTGTTCGACTGATGATTTCTATGGCTAATAAGGTGATTGGTGTTATTTTGTTATGACAGAAAACATTGTACTGTGGCTGATTAGTTCAAACGAACAGCGCCACGCGAGGTCACTTTTTTTTTCTCTCACCTATACGTGAGATGAAATCTGAATCAGCTAGAAGTCCCCTTGTTGCTGCCGACGCCCTCAGAGAACCGTACGAGCAGCAGCTCTTGGCCGAAGCAACTGTTGCTTTCGCTGCAGCGAACAGGGACGCAGGTTAGATATATATAGTGCCTGCTGGAGCCCAAGGTAAATCCAATATAATATAAACTGCCACTTCTTTTTTTTTTCGAAAGAGCACGACTTCACGTGTCATTTTCATTAAGAGAAGGTGGCCGAAAGCACGACAAGTACAACAAACACAACACAGCACAAAACCACGAGAGACAGTGGTTAGAACGAACACGACAAACAGAAGAGAAACGCCATCCACCACACCTAAACAACACAAAGGCCAAGAGAAGGCTGGCAGCGGCAGGACTCGGCGTCGAGGAGGAGCCGTGGGCGCAACAACGGAGCCTTCAGGAAGGAGATGACGCCCACGGGCGCCAACTTCATTGAAACATGCACCCGGGGATCTCCCGGCTTGTTGCTCCGACAACAACGTTCGGGGAGCAGCGGAGACAACACCTTTAAAGAAGGTGATGACGTTTGCTCGCCACCGTCGTCGGTCCTAGGCCCTCGCCTTTGAGGACATGGTTTTCACCCGTGCTTTGCCCTAGAACGTTCTTTGCCTCAATGACATTTGTTGGATGTCTTCGTGGTGTCCACCTCTCAGTGTCGAACAACGGAATGGTCGTGGTGGGGCCGCCGGCGCGCGAGGGTACCGCCAGATTTACCGAGGCCCCACCCCCTTTGCAGGAGGCGGGCGATTAGGCTAGGTCGGCCTCAGTCCTTTGCCGCAGCGCTCACCCCGAGCAGGCGGGAGCGGGCGCGGCAGCGGCCGTGGCCCAATGCCTACCACAGGGGAGAGGGTGGGGCAAGGCCGCGATAGCGGGAATGTGCCCCGACCAAAGGCGGGGGAGAGACGAGTCGACCGGCCGTCCCAACCGCCCACCCGAAGAAGGAGAGGTTGCGCCCAAAGCTATCGCCCGGTCGACGCGAAACCCGCCCCGCCGCCATGGACTGTCCCGATGCACTAGAGTTGTGGGTGGAGGCCTCCCAATCGCAACGAGGCCGGGCGCACCGCCTCAAGGCTAGGGTGCGCGGCGGGGGAGCGCATCGCATCCGTCGGCGACCGAAGCCGCCGCCGGAATCCTCTGGCCCGGGTCACCCGACACCGCCCGGTTAGGCTCGAGCGGGAGGGAGGTCGCGCGCTCGAGTCCTGGTGCTGGGGGACGGGCGGGAGGCCGTCGGCCGCCCCCGCCCCGCCCACGGCCTGCACGAGCAGGCCAGCGGCGAAGGGCCGCTCCCGTCGATGCCGCGGCTCGGCGGCGACGTCCGGAGGATGACGAGGGCGATGCCGGGGATGAAGCACAGCACCGTCGGGACCGCCGCCCTGAACCCCAGGCAGTCGCCGCCACCCGGCCCCACGGCGAGATCCGGCCGCGCGGGGGCCGGATCCGCCAGGAGGGCGGATCGTCGCCGCCGACGCGCGGATGAGGGGAGGAAGAAGGGGAGGGGCGAGGAGGACGGGCGAGGGGGGCGGTTGGGTGCGGGGAGCCTTTTTGAGCCCCCTGCCGGCCGCACGCCGGGCGGAGGAAGGGGAGGAGAAAGTTGGCGAGATCACTGGACGCTGCCTAAACTGCCACTTCGCTAAAGTAAGTGCTCAAGAAATCCTTCAAATAAAAAGTACTTCATGTTTTTTTTTTTTGACATACCAAATTAAACAAATTCACGGCTTATATATCTAGCGAACACTACGTACATGGTGGGAGCAGAGAAAAAAAAAAAGAGACGGAATGTTTCTTTAACTTATTGTAATCCAACTATCACGTACACAATATCTATTTTAAGCTCTATAACATTCCTTTTCATTGCTAATGGACTGGTAGCTTTAACTCCTTACGCTAGCTACCTTATCATGTGTGCTACAATGGGATTGCCCATCGCAATCCTAGATAGGCCCCTTACACTTTTGGCTTCCCTTATTAGTAATAATCTTATAAGGTGCAAATTAAAAACATTCTCAATTTGGTCACGCGATTCCTTTTTCTAGGTGATGACGTTTTCGCCATATCTTGTTTCCATCTTGCAAACGTAACAAAGATAACAAGGGTGTACTCAAAGCTGAAGCCACTAACAATTATATTGCTGATAACAAAAGGCATTTAGCAGACCGCTAACCGCGCATCCATATCTCATCCATTTCTATATTAAAAGGTTTGCCAAGTCGTAGATGGAGAAAAACCGGCCATCGTCACTGAAACCAAGGCAACGAGGATAACAGGAAGGTTAGGTTTTACTTTCAGAAAAGTTGTTTTTGCATGGTGAACAACTGCACACATTGTCAACTGATGTAGAAGATTAACTGAATGTCTTAGACATCAGTAATTGCCATTATTTCTGAATAATACCTATCTATCTGGATAATCAGAAAGAAGTGCTTCTAGAAGGCATGGCAATAAAAAAGTGAAAAACAGGATGGTGGTCTGAAAAGCGCTAAAGCAAAGTTTGGCTAAGACAGTAACCTGTTGTTGAGCTCAAGGTGGTTGTTGAGAAAATTGAAAGACAATGTTTGGTGTTTCAAAAGTTGATGGTCAGCAAGAGTCGTCACCATAAACAAGTTTATGCCGTCAGATTAGTAAGCCCTGTTGTCCTCTACTAACTAAACCCCTATGGCACTCGCCAATTCCACATACATTTTGCTTTTAGACATGTCCCATTGTCTTATAAGTATCATACACCAAACTGGGACAATTATTGCTGCTAATGGCACTGGTAGGTAAGCAAAACAAAACTGATGATATGTAAACCAAGCCAAGGCTAAGACCTACGCTTAGATGTCAGTCATTGAAACAAAAATATATTCATAGATGAACACAAGATTACTCAGCATATGACAAGTCCTTTCAGAAAAAAAACACAGCATATGACAAACAAAAGTCTCCTACTGTGTTCAGATCATGTTTGCAGACATCATCAGTTGACAATCTGGTATGTTCAGATCATGTTTGCAGACATCATCAGTTGTCAATCTGGTAACGTATATGGGGGTTTAGGATGCTTTATAGACCACTCCTTGCCTTGCCTTGCCCAAAGAGAATATGGAGCAAGCAAGGATTCACCTTGCTAATCCTTGTAAGGATTTTTCCTAGTCTCTGATAGTGGCAATACATACCTTTGGGTGGCAACAAGCAAGGTTTTCTCGGATTCTGTACACGTTCTTGCTAGGTGCAACAAGCCAATTCGATCGGCTCGCCTGTCTTGGCTTTCCAAGGTGAGGCTGACTAGCATGAGCGCAAAGCAAGGTAAATCTAGCTGTGGAAACCGAACAACGCCATCCATTTGTCCACTGTATTTATATGCAAAATTATTTGCATATTTGTTGTTCAAATCATTAGCTATTTGAATACAGTATATATCGAACAAAAATTAAGGGTCATTTTGGAACGTGGGATACAGAAATTATATAGAATTTTTTTCACACGCGAAAGACGTAGGAACAGCGAACAGGACAAAGAAATCTCATGTTCCAAAGGGCCCCAAAAGTCTATAGAAGGCCAAAGGGATTGCCCAACGGTATTAGAAACCTCACAACCACTGAACCACCAAATAGTTGGGTGCTACTAGCATTATTTGTGGCGTCAGTATACATAAACACCTTGCTATCATATCTTGATTCTTGACACATAAAAAGGCATGAAAGGCAATGAATGGCGTCACTTTGTCCCAATGAAAAGACTTGCTAAGTAAAGTACCTCGTGGACAAGTAAACTATTCATGTCCTCACCACGCGTTCTTGAGCAAAGTAAAAAAGCAACAAAAGAAATCTTTAACATGATGGTAAGCTCACATAAAAAGAAAGAAAAGACGCGAAATTTCTCAAACCAAATGCTTCAAACTCCAAATCTCTCTGCGTGCTTTGCGTGCAAATTTCCAAAGAAAAGAAGTGGGCAGGAATTGCAGCGACTTCATGGCATGGTTTTCCACACGAGAAGACGACTATTTTCTGAATAAAGTCCTATCTCCTCGCAATCACCCTACGACGATGATTGACGTGACAAAATTTGCATCCAGACGACAACAATCGCATCCCAAAAATCGACAGGATAATCCTGCATGAAGACGCAACAGGACGCAAAAGGAAGGTTCGCTCTCAACAGGTCTCAGCACCACGATGCCTGAAACTTTAGGGCTCTCTAGCTCTGTGTCTGTGTGCAGTTTAAAGCAACTCACTCACCTCGACCTGTATATATGTATATATATACGTCGTCGTCTCCCTCCCTAGCTCGATCGGTCCCTCCATTGATCGAACAAGACTCCTCTCCTTTAAATAAATATATATACGACAAGAGCTAGCTTGCAATCATCTCCTCGTCATTGCAACTTTGCCGATCGAACGAGAGGTACCCTGCAACAGCTAGCGTCCAGTCATGCAGAGAGACGACATCGCGACGTTGGTGTGCCAGTGCCACACGCTCGGCGCAGCAGCAGACTTGGCGAGCTTCTACATGCTGCAGCACGGCCACGGCCACGGCCACGGCTCGCTCGCCCACGAGCCGTCGTCCTACTACCCGCCGCTGCCGGGCGCCGCGGCTGGCAGTGGTGGCCACGGTTCTTGGGGATCACCAGCACCTACGGCGGCCACGGCACTGGCGCTCCCAGCGCCGGCGCGATCATGGGCGCGGGCGAGCTGGAGCAGCAGCAGCAGGCGGGCGCGGGCGCGGCGCGGCGCGCGACGAGCGGAAGGCGAGGCGGCAGGCGTCGAACCGCGAGTCGGCGCGGCGCGCGCGCGCCCGGCGGAGGGGCAGCTGGACGAGCTGTCGTCGCGCGTGGCCGCGCTCCGCACCGCGAACGCACGGCTGGCCGTGGAGCTGAACCGCGTGGGGGCGCGCGCGCGCGGGAGGCGCGCGAGAACGCGCGGCTCACCGCGGAGGCTGCCGCCCTGCGGGAGAGGCTCGCGGTCGCCGAGGCTGCCGCTGTGGCTGCGGCTGCAGCCAAGGCAGCGGCCAGGGACGCGTCGTCGGCGAAAGGCAGCGACGGCGGCGATGAGGAAACGGCAGCGGCAGCGACGACAGCGGCAACGCCGACGGACGACTAGGCATGCAGGTGTTGGATCGATCGGCGGCTAAGATGACATAGTAATTCAATTCACTACTAGGACAAGAAGAGGGACGATTGAGGACCATCTGCCTTTGTGCACAGCTGGTTGTCGTGTGTTCGTAAATCGTACTGTAAGTATGTAGTCGTGGAGCACCTGAGATTTGCTCATTCTGAATCTCCGAACACTCTGCAAGGTACAGTAGGATATACTCGATCCGGGGATCGGATCGCGTCCACAAAGGTCCAGATCATATCATATTACTGATGATTTTGGAATCTAATATGATACAGTTACGAGGCTCTGTTTTTACTATAGAACTGGTGCAATTAGCATAGCCATTACGTACTGGTAAAGGGTGGTTGCCTTCAGGTTTTTTTAAGCCTTCAGGTATTCCAACTCTCCAGGGTGAGATAGCCGCCGGCGGCCGGCGAGCAGCACCGCGGCCGCCGACCCAAAACTTCCTCAGCATATAGGCGAAAACTCAACAAATCATGGGCCTGGCCGGACATCATTCGATCGGTAGGCTCAAAAGGGGCCCAATATATGCAGAACAGGAGAGTGGCAACGTCCATGGCAGTCCTGCCGAGCTGCCTCTTCTGTTTTGAGACACCTCCGAAGTACAGTACCAAAGCTGTGGATCCTTATTATGGAGTCCTACGAACGTCACCAGTGGCCAGAACCTAACAGTGCTGGGGATCCGCGGCATGGATAGCCAAGATCAATAGGTATAGTAGAGGCGTGACATGTTTTGCAGTCCAAAGAAAACCACTGGCACTGGGTGCCAACCACCGCGAGGAACACCTGCCGAATAGCAAATCTAACACAGATACGATGCATCCAAATCAGAACTCCTCGCTGACCATCGACCTCGTCCTTTTTCAGGATATATGATCACATGAACATGATACTTCACCTGAGCACCAACGGCAACCAAAGGAGTGCAAAAGCTAACCGTCCGTTCGCTGCATATAGAGAAAGCCATTGCGGCTGCAGGGCTTTTAGTTGCAAAACAGTGCTTGGCACAGGGAAGCCACAGCATATGGTCTCAGGATTCAGTGTAACCATGGTTCATTCAGTAGACTCCGGAAGCACATTGAAAGATGCACACACAAACAGTCGTCACTGCACTTCATTAGTGAGGAACCAAGGCATGGGGAGAAAAATTGGGTAATTTTGTTTCATGGCTGTCTATCGTACCTGACTTAAGCATGAAACATACATATATCAGTTACTTGATTCATACCTCAGACCTCTCAGAAATCACGTCACAATCTCATAACCAGCGGTGAAAGATACCATCAGTCACAGGCCTTTGAGCAGTAGGAAAATAAAGAAAACCCTCTTATAATACCTCAAGCGGAGCACAAATGAGGATGACAGAAGCACTCTACAATCAGTTGAGAACTTGGAAGCAAAGAAGGAAACCACTGAGATGAAATTGTAGGGCATTTATAAACTACTAGCAGTACAAGAACTCTAGAACAGGGCACACATAAATGAGATCCGAAAGCCAAAACTATAGAAAATAGTCAGCAGGCCACTGTTCATATCAAGATCACAGAAATTTGTCCACATAAAAATGCTACAAGATGGCAAATAGAATTCTTGACTAGAAGAGCATTAATTCATGTCAGTGCTGATGCCATAGTATCAAAGCATAGAGAGACTTTTAACATAACACCAATGTTACGCCTCCTAATTGAGTTCATCAACTAGTTTCCCTTTTCCAGACATGAACAGCAACAGACTTTCATCTCATTTACCACTTGCTGTTGCTGAGCTAACACTATTGCTAGAACCAGCACGGCAGCACCAGAGGAAGTGGAAACAAACATGTATAGAGCACAGTCCAGGAATCAGTGTGCCATGATTGATTCTATAGCCTCTGAACCATATAAAACAGGTAAATTTTTGGATCTTGAAACACCCTGTAAACTATGAACATACAGTTGCGGCGTGCAACAACTGCTAGTCTCGGACCAAGGCATGCAAATTTGTATGTTCCTTTTAAGGGCAGCTTATCATACCATATTGTATCAGTACCTGAATCGTGTTGCTCATTGTCATATTGTAATCCAATGAGAAGTAATAAAAGATATTTATCAGTCACAAGCATTTAAGAAATATCAGCCAAATCAGCAAAACCTTCAGGTATACATCATGTACTTCCCGGATGAAGGGAACAAAAGACACTCCAAGATCAGCACAAAAACTTGGAAATCAAGTGTAAGCTAAACAGCATGAAGATTTATAAACCGGCATTCTAGAAGAGAGCATACATAAAGGAGATCCCAAATCGACAACAATCAACAGAAGTTCAACTTCACACGAAGGTCATCAGAATAATGATAAGAAGGCACCGCAAGCTGCCAATTATGGTTTTATAGAAGAGCATAAACTCTTCTCAGTGCTGAATGCTGATGCTGAGTGATGAGTAGCACTGAGTAAATAGTTAATGCTCGGTGATGTAAGTAAATTTTACGATAGCATCTATGCTATGCCTCATTGTCAACCCCTGAATAAGAATATTAGAGAACATCCATCTCATCTTCTAACAAGATTGTTTTCGTCCAGTCAACAGTGTGTTCCTGACCAGTATGTTCCTGATGGTTGATCTAGATATCCGTTAGAACATTGTGTAACATGCTAGTTACATAACTTGAAAAAGTCAATCATGATCGAAATCAAGCGCACCATTCGCATGAACTGTTTACATTTGAAAACGGTAATCAACTGCTAAACAGTCCTGGCATATCTAAGTCACTTTTCAAAGCACATCTAAGTTGATTTCTCAAGCACAGAAAACAAGCATTTACAGTGTTATTGATTCTGTAATTATGATGGATGCCAAACAAAGTGTTAGCCCAGCAGTACAAACATGGTAGTAACTATACCCTCTGAAAAGCGAGGAAGAATTTGCTATATTATTCAAACAAGAAGATGTATGTACAAATTGTTAAGATGATTGTTCTTACCATTCAACTCTCAAGCACAAAAAGCTAAATCCTGAATAAATTCAAGATCATAGAAGTACAATCCTAATGGCGTGTAAACATCCTAGCGCGAATTCAATGAGTGAGGTTCCTCACTTCCATGAAACGAATGATGGAATTGCATCAAACACATACCACCAAGCAGCCCTAGCTCAAATTCGCATCGATGTACCCATCTGTGGCGTTGAGCCAGCAGCAGAGCGGCACCTCGCCATCCGCCTCTCGTACTCAGGGTCGTCAGTAGGCAGCTCGTAACGGCACACTGGGCACGTGTTCCTGATGGCAAGCCATGGACCAATGCACGCCCTGTGGTAGAAATGCCCGCACGGAAGCCCAGTCGCGAGCTCCCCTGTTCCATCCCTTCCTTGCACACAGCACACCCCTGCGCAGCCTCCTCTCCTCTGACGGCCACCACCTGGAGCCGCTCCACCACCGCGCGCGCGGCTGGCGGAGCACCGCCCACGTCCACGACGTGCCCCGGCAGAATCTCGAACTCGTCGTCCAGCGACGCCGGGGGGCAGCTCCCACCCGACGCCGCTCCGGAAGATGCCCTCGAGCTCGACGTCTTCATCGCCGAAGTCGAACGGAGGCTCGTCGGAGAAGATGGAGTCGTCCTCCCCGCTGTCGATGCCTTCCATCACGCCCAGCATCTCCCGCTCGTCGAGGAATCCGAACACGTCGGCGTCGGCCTCTCCTTCTAGTCCACCTCCTCCCCCTCCCCCTCCCTCCCCGACCTCCGCCGCCGCCGCCGACGCCGACGCCGAGGGCAGCGTCCGCGATCTCCTCCCACTCGAAGCTAGCGGCGTCTTCGTCGAGGCAGTCCCAGAAGGCCGGGGAGCGGGTCAACGAGGGGAGAGGCGGCGGAGGTCGAGGCCGAGGTCGGAGTCGAAGGAGATGGGGACCCCGGGGTGGGGGTTAGGGTTTCGGGATCGAAGCCCGGGGAGAGGACGTCGCGTGGGCAGCCGAGATTCAACTCGATTGACTCAGAGAAGGAGACGTAGGAGAGGTCTCCGAACACATCATCGCCGACGTCGAGAAAGAGCTCGTCGCCGAAGTCCGCCATGGGAGGCGGCGGCGCCCGGTGGGGATCGGGATTGGGTGGGGTGGTGCCGTGGCCGTGGTGGTGGTGCGGCGGCCGTTGCAGTGTGACGCGTGAGGCGTGGCGTCCCCGTCTCGTGTTGGTGTTGGGTCGGGTCACTCCTCGCGCCCAGGACACGCCTTCCTGCACAGTTTACGTAAAACACGTAAATACGCCTTCCAGCAGCGTTTGCGAGTTTGTGTTCGTTCACATGAGCCAAGTCAAAACGCTCGTCGCAGCAGGGGAAGCTCCAGGTGGCGGGCAGTGATCCAATCACCTGACACCACCTCGTCCTCGAGAGATTCCAAGGGGAGGGGGGGGGCTAGGCCAAGGAGCTTTTTCATGGATACCATTATAAAAAGTCGGGTTATAGGTACCCCTAAAAATCACGGGCTACAAGCCATTGCATCGACATCTTCATGCTCACCGATTCAATCGACACGCTGGAAGCCCGCAAGGCAAAATGACTACCGACATGCTCTCGGCGCCTTCTCTCACCTCGTCATACGAGAACACCGCGCTCCACCTCCACTAGCGCTAACCTTTCAGGGGCCAGGTCATGCCAGTGCGCATTCCGCGGGAGGCCCTCCATCGGCGTCGACATCGACGGGGGAGAATCAGCTGTGGGCAGAGGCGATGGCCGCCCGCCCCCGCCTGTAGCGCGCGTGCCTCTCCCATTTTCAACGGAGCGAGCGGATTGAGCCGCGGCGATCCCATTTTTGTCTGGCCGCAGTGTCCGTGCTGCACGGGGAGATCCATCCGGAGGGGAAGCACGCGCAGCTCCTCGATGCGTGGTGATGGATACCGCCGCTGGAGCTCCTCGCAAGGCTAAAAGTTCGCGGAGATCCATCGAGTGTAGTCGCCACGAACGCGTCGCCGATAAAGGCGGACGGAGGCAAAGCTGGCTAAGTCCGTCCCCACCGAGGTGGGAGGTGCTCGAGTCTCGGGCGGACGGCCGCCGCTGCTGGAGGCCGGGGACGAGCAGCTTGATGGCGAGAGATCGAGTCCTCCCATCCGAAATGGCAAGTCATTAATCGGCCCCACCGCCGCCCCGACGCGCCGCAGACGCATCTATCTCTTCGCCGAAGCGACGCTTGCGGGATTGAGATCCGAGCTGGAAGAGAGGCCGGGGCCCCGGGAGGGGGAAGAGAGCCGGGCTGGTGCGATGGAGCCGAGAGGTAGGTCCCGCCGGTAAAAAAAAAGAAGGTGAGGAGAAATAATAGAAGGGCAATCTGGTCATTTGCCACCATCGGGCCTGCGTGTCGAGCTCAAACGGAGGAAATCTGCAATCGGAGGCGGAGTGGCACACACGCAAAAGACTCTAAAATGTCGATGTTAACTGTGAAAGTCCGCATTTTTTAGGGGTATCTATGAGAACCCGATTTTTTATAATGGCATCTCTGCTATAAAGGCTCCACGCCAAGTCGGCTCTTGCGTCGACATCGACGGGGGGGGTGGAATCAGCAGGCGATGAACTGTAGCGCGTGACAGCGAGAGGGATTGATTGGATCCATTTTGTCTGGCCGCGTGCATGCCTCACCTGGTTTGGTTGCAGCTCTGCATTTCCTGGCTATAAAGCGACGGGGCACTTGGGCAGGCCAGCCAGGCCGCGGAGACTGGAGAGGGAGAGAGAGAGAGTCCTCCCATCCACAAGTCGTTAGCTTTTGCGGGATTGAGATCCGGCAGGGGACAGGGGAAGCTGAATTGCGGAGAGGTGCGTGTTCGACTCTTCCTTGCCTTGGTTTTGTTGTGGTACAGAGGATTCTTGCTTGGGCAGGATTGGATAATTTGAGAGTTCATTTCTCGGGGGGTTCTGTTCTGTGGCTGTACTCGGCTTTTCTGAGGCCAGTTTTCGTAGATGAAAGTTGTTTACTTCAGTTTGAGTTGCTGAGTTAAGTCCTATCTGCAATGTTGTATTGTTTCATAGATTAGTTGTTTGTTGATGTGAATTGTGTTGGAAGAATGGGTTTTGGTTTGGGCGTGCTTTAGCAGGCCTACTTAGCTAGTATCTACACCAAGATGATCACGCACCATAAGATTTATTGTTAGGCCCTTTGACTTTGGCTGTCCTCTTTACTTTGTTTCAGGATGCTTATTTGGTGTGCATACTATGAACGAAAGACTTGTTATCCGAATTGTTTTGTTCTTATAATGGATCTACATTTCCATTGCTTTAAGACAGTGCTCATACATATATGAGAAGATTGTTCTGGATAAACAATATAAGAAATGGAAATCAAAATAGAGAGTGCATAAATTCAAAGAAATCTAGATCTCATCATAGTTATATTCTAGTAAAAAACAACTGCAACTGGCTATTCAAATCAGTGATCTATTGCACCAAGTTTCTGACTTAAAAGTTTTCACACCCAGGCGTGACAGACAAAAATGGGGATTGAGATGGATCGTCAAATGGGAACCAGCAACCGGTGCACAAGGAAATACGAGATGCAACAACGCCACTTCTTCCAGTCAAGGTGGAGGAGGATGAGGGGTTTCATGAGTTCAATGGCGCTTCATTCTCTGGGGCGGTTTTCAATCTGTCGACCACCATAGTTGGGGCTGGAATTATGGCTCTGCCAGCAAGTATTAAGATGCTGGGAATCATCCCGGGATTTTGTTGATCATCATTGTGGCACTGCTCACAGAGGCATCCATTGACATGCTTAGAGGTGCAGCCACCAGGGCAAGATTACGTCATATGGGTGGCTGATGGGAGAGGTTTTTGGGCAGTGGGGGGAATTGCGCTGCAGGGCTCTGTCATCATAAACAACGTCGGCGTGCTAATTGTTTACATGATTATCATTGGTACTCTTAAACTCAGCCTCTTCCATCTACTTCTAATCTTAATTTTGCACATTCAAGAAGCAGTATGAGTAGTTATCCTGGTATACTTTTTAGTCCTTTTTAACTGACACGATGAATCGATCATACAGCTCTTATTGGACATTACTTTGGAGCCCAAAATAAATTTTCCTAAGGATGTTCAGATAGATTATGTTTTTAAAATTCATTCCATAGCTTTAGATATGGGTTCCTTCAGTATATTGCTTCTGTTAATTCAAGAAACGCACCCATGACCTTCCTGACAATAGTTTCTCTTCTGTTAGAGAGAAGTAAATATTCCCATTGTGCAACACCTTTCACCTTAAAATAAACAATTTATGCAATGGTCTGAGATTAATGCTGGTTCTTAATACTTTCATAGGTGATGTATTATCTGGAACAACATCAGGCTATGATGTTCATCATCGTGGTATATTGGAGGGCTGGTTTGGAGCTCATTTGTGGAATTCTCGCCCCATTGTTCTTCTTGCCACAGCTCTTTTAGTGTTTGCTCCATTGGTGAGCTTTTAAGCGTTTGGGTATGTGTGCATGTTTGCCTATTGAAAAAAAAAAAAAATCCTTCAACATATTCATTATTGTTAGCTACATGTTATTAAAGTAAATTTTGCCATTTTCCCAGAGATTCATTGAGATACACATCTGCATTGTCAGTTGCCCTGGCAGTAGTTTTTGTTGTAATTACTGCTGGGATTGCCATCATCAAGCTCTTCAATGGAACTGTAGCCATGCCCAAAACTTTTTCCTGAATTAGATGGTCTTAATTCTATCTGGAATCTGTTTACAGCTGTCCCTGTTCTTGTTACGGCCTACATCTGCTGCCACTATAACGGTATGCACTATCATGGCACAAATACTCTTCTGATTATTCAAATGTCCAGATTCTAAATTCGTCATGTTCATGTTTCCACAGTTCACAGCATTGACAATGAACTTGAAGACAGAACACAGATCAAACCAATTGTGCGAACATCACTGTTTCTGTGCTCCAGTGTTTACATTGCCACAAGTTTCTTTGCATATCTCCTCTTTGGTGAGGGCACGTTGGATGACGTGCTTGCCAACTTTGACGCAAATCTTGGCATTCCATTCAGTTCAGTCTTTGATGACATAGTGCGAGTGAGCTACGCCGCCCATGTCATGCTTGTCTTTCCCATTGTCTTCTTTGCCCTTCGGCTCAACTTGGATGGGTTGCTCTTCCCCACATCAAGGCACATTTCTCGTGACAATAAGAGATTTGCCGTCATCACCATCTCTCTCCTCGCAGTAATTTATCTTGCTGCCATTCTCATACCAAGCATTTGGGACGCATTCCAGTTCACTGGTGCCACAGCTGCTGTCCTAATTGGTTTCATCTTTCCTGCCATGGTCATACTTAGGTAACTATATGTTTAATCTTGGTATATTGCCTACTTGCCATACCATTTTGTATAATGTGTAATATCGTGACTTGAATTTCTGCAGGGATTCTTATGGAATTGCAACCAAGCGTGACAAGATTCTGGCTGTAACCATGATCGTGCTTGCTGTTCTGTCAAATTCTGTTGCCCTATACAGTGACGCAATGAACATCTTCCGTAAGAAGGAAGTGGCCTGAACTTCAGATTTCAATTGTAGTCCGTGATGGATGAAGGATGGTCTCGTATCAAAACTCTATGATACGAAGCAAGATGATGCACTTGGATTCCGTGAAGGAATGATGCTTGAAGTTTCCTGGTCTTGTGTACACAGATCGGCTCAGTGTCAGAATTGAGCCGCTTGAAAATATATTTATATTCTATGCGGAGAGTAAGACTTGGACAAAAGCTTTGTCCACAATAATGTACAGCTATACCAATTTCTGAGTTTAGTTAAATTTTGTGAAATGTGGTCATGGGCGTCTTGTCTCGATTAATAATTAAGAATGATATGATTGCATAGTACGTGGCTACCATATTTATTTTTGCCTTTCTGCTGTAACCAAGGGGCACCATTTCCTGGAGCTGAATCTTTCTGCGTCTCGAAAGGTCATGAGTTACAAGAGCAAATTAGGCACTCCCAGCCAAGGTTACTGTCGTGAGAAGGGATCGTCTCTGAAGAAACAGTGATTGCTATTTGAGCACACCATTTCCTGCAAATTGATTATTGAATCCTCTGTTCGGATTCTTAGCATCAAGTGGGCCGGCCAATGAACGCAGTAGTAGAATCGTCGGGATCTCTAATTTCGATCTCGATGGGTCTATCATTGTGTCACTAGCCACTTGTTTTTTGTCATCATCAATCAACAAAAAAGTAGCAACATGTTTTCTGTCACTAGCAATCCTAGTGTAGGACTAGGATTAGGGTTGATGAGTTTGTTTAGGAAGAAACTCTTCACGTAACGACAGTCCAATCAAAGCATGAAGATAGATTAAGTACAGGTGGCGCGGTTACAGCCACAAATTCAGGCGTTTAGGCAGGAATCAATTGACTGAAAGTGACTCAAATGATGACATGGTTCAATGTATAACACAGTTTGATTTGTGTTTTGCAAGCTAACACTAACAATTGTTTATTATCCCGCTTAGCCTATCTTATGAACGTTGCAACTCAACATTTCTGATACCTTCCCACGTCAAGCATAACATCGGTTATGTGTGAATTTATTTGCTTTAATATTACCCCAAATAAAAAAACAAATAAAATTCTTTTTACCTCTGAGTTAACACCGTTTGCTGTCCAAAACAGACGGAAGGCAATAGAGCCAAAGAAAATTTATTCCAGAACCATAGAGCAAAGTTCAAAAAAAAAAAAAGATCATACACCTGAGACATACAAAATCAAACGCACTCTAGCAACTCAGCAAGCTGAGTAGACTTCTCGTTATCTCCAATTGTATAGGCCCAATATACTCCAGATTCAGGGCTTTGCCCAATTTTGTCAAATGGCCCAATCCAAACGTAACGTGAATTCTCGTGACATGTGACATGTAGTAGAAACAAATCAAAGTGTCTTTGGGCTGCTTTGGTTTGGCTGCAACTTATTTGTGCAGAAAATTGGGTCTCCGTTTGGGAGTTTAATAATTTATTGTGCAGAAAACATCTATCAGAGACAACGATAATAGTATAATAACTTAATTATTACTCCATCCGGGATGGTATTAGAAGTCGTTTAGGACAGCGACACGATCTCCAAAACTTTGATCTCTTATTATTATAAAAATATTAATGGAGATGTGATATATGTATACTTTTATCAAAGTATTTTTAAGATAAATCTACTCATAATTTTTACATTTACAAACTCAACAATTTAAAAGTTATTGATGATATATATTTCCGATGTTTGACCCAAACCTTGTCCAAAAACGACTTCTAATACCGACCCGAGAGAGTACATTGCATAAAACATCTATCAGAGACAAACAATGATAATATAATAACTTACTTTCCTAGTTTGAGTGCAATTGTTATTTTCCGCACTGTAATCGTTGTTTATTGATGATATTTGTTTGTTTGAGTGCAAATGCAACGATGAACATGTAACAATCTTATTTTCCTCGCTGAACATGTTTCTTCCATAGCCCAGAAACACGTGTAAGCAATATGACCAAACAATTCATCTTATGTATTATGACAATGGTTTGTACTCCCTTCGTTCCAAATTACAAGTCATTATGACTCGGCAAAAGTGATGTATCTAGACATAATGTATATCTATATGCATAGCAAAAGTTATGTACCTAGAGACTTGTAATTTGGAATGGAGGGAGCAACTAATACAAACAAATAGAAGGGGCACTTGTCTTGCAGCCTGGGAACCTATGTGCAAATCCAAAGATCAATGTGGTTTTGGAATCATAAATATGCAGAATCAGAATTCAGCTTTGCTTATGAAATTCATAGAGAAATTTTATAATCATGCTGATGTACCTTGGGTACAGCTAACATGGAAAAAAAACTGTACCAGAATGAAAATATCCCACCCCATGCTAGAAGCCCATGTGGATCTTTCTGGTGCAAGCTTTTCAATAAGTTCAGAATGTTTGCCTCATGCACTCCCAACAGTAGTACCTCAGCAGCCCTATGGCTTCATAATTGGTCTGGAGACACCCTGGAGCATACATTTCCTCACCTGCTCTCTTTTTCTAGGAAAAGAAACTGCACTATCAGATTCTTTGTTGACAAGGAGTTGAGCAGATCCTTTTTCCTTCCTTTCTCGGGTCAGGCAGCTGACCAACTTGTAGACCTTAATCAATTACTGCATGATAAAATGGGGGATCTGGACATGCAAGACTCTTGGTCTTATGAATGGGGTAATGCTTACTCCACAAAAAGGCATATGATTACCTACAAGGACAAATACAAGCCTCTCCTCTCTTAGGGCCTGTTTTGGATTGGAGGATTTTCAAAAGGAAAATCGTAGGAACCAGCAAATGGAGGAAAAAAAAAACCTACGAGTGCGTTTGGAACGGAGGAATTGAGATTTCCTTTCCTTTGGATTCCTGTAGGTAGATGCCGATTTCACACGAAAAAAACAATCCACTCCAATCCCATGTTTTTTTTTCCTTTACAATTGCTGCAACCGATGAGTGCCATAAGTCGGGCACTTTTGCGCTGCAAGCTCACTTTGACGCCGGTGAGGATGAGATAAAAAAAAAAGAGCAGCAGTAAAGTACATAGTAGGGACAGGAAGAAGAGAAGAAAAGCTTGTAGCCTGTGACTCAACGCTAGCCTGTGTGAAGCCGTCATCAATACTTGAACTGATATGTAGCTTCTACGTTATGGTAAAAAAAGTAATCCGTAGACTTGTAAAAAAAGCACTAATGAGTTTTTATAACTTCTATATATATGTGTTGGAAGATGCATGAATCGATATAATTGGTGCTTAGAGAGACACATGACCATCAAGCCTATTCCCGCAATCCAAAACACCTCAAAGTATTTATTCTTGTGTTTTGGAATCCTGTAGTTTTTCACTTTTCACTCTACCCTATTCCTGTGTTTTTTTCCTTTCCTCCTGTTTTGCATTCCCGTGTTCCAAACATACCCTTATTTGGATCTGGAAGGCTGGCAGCCTTGGTAAGCACAATTTTTTCTTGGCTACTTATCAAAGAAAGATTAACAGGATCATTTTCAACTTGCAATCCTGCATGCACCAAAGGTTGGTCACAGGGGGTCAGGGTCGAGACATGGAGGATCAGGGTCACTGTCTTGTTTCTGCTTAGGTCATCACTTGAGTTGCAGAAGGATATACCATGGATCGATGGGCTATATCAAAAAACAGTGGAAGAAAGAAAAGAAAGGGAAAATGATGAGCCTTGCTGTTGCTTCGATATGGGAAGCAGCGTTGAACAGGACTACCACTACCTACAACCAGCGAACAGGAGTACGTGATTTTAGGACTAACAGACACCTAAAATTAGCCCATAGCACATGGCAGGAAGCAAGGAAGAGAGCAACGAGGAGAAGGCCTAGTAGGGTTAAGTTAGTGGCTATAAGGCTGAACGGACGCTGAACAATTTAATGTGTCTTGTATATTTTTTGTTTTTATAATACACTATTTATTTTCTGTAACTAAAAACACGTGGCATACAAAAATTCATCAAATCAGGTAACTTTGGACTAGCCCCTTCAACCAATGTTTTTTTTATATTCTTGCCAAAAAAAAAAAAACCAATGTTTTACTTTTTAAACACTCATGACCCAGCCAAAAGATTTCTGTGCCCATGGTTGTGACTAATAAAAGTCCATGTGTGGTGAAATGCAACTACAAAACTGAACTGAGAACATCTTATTTTTCTCATTGGATATGTTCATTTTGTAGCCAAAATTTATAACATGTTCATAATTTTACCTAAACATTGTATCTTGTGCATAACAACACTAAGTACTAATTATAACTAATATCAATAAAAAAGATCAGTACATTTTTGACAGAGTAGGCAAAGCACCACTGGTAAATACAGACAGTTTTTGGCAGTTTACAGACCCCAGTAGAGAAAGGTATGTCGTATGAGTACATATTGCCACATGATACAACTAAAAGCAATTAATTAACTGTGGTGAGCCTTTGTAGAGAAGAATTTAGTGAAATATGTCACTCTTGCTGCAAAAGAACCAAAAAAAAATTGCTACTAGACACTAATACAACATTTTGTAAAATTTGCTGCTATGCAGAGTCCTCTAGTAAATAACCATGTTTATTAAAACCCAAGAAATTAATTAATTCTGTGCTGATCCTTTATAGAGGAGAATTTTTCCATAGGACACTCAAAAACTTTGCTACTAGACACCAATACAACATTT
Source organism: Hyparrhenia diplandra (assembly GCA_015847255.1). NCBI lineage: Eukaryota > Viridiplantae > Streptophyta > Magnoliopsida > Poales > Poaceae > Hyparrhenia > Hyparrhenia diplandra. The sequence goes on from JADLZK010000201.1 coordinate 24,651, forward strand.
TGTATATTTGCTGCTACACAGGATTAATTGTCCTCTAGTAAATGTTTTAAAAGTTTTTTTAAAAAACCATTGAGGACATTAAACCATGTTTATTGTGTTCAGCAGCAAACATGGGTTACTTTTGGTGTCTTTTCAGCAAAAATGGCAAAGCTTTTATTTAGTGAAATATGGCATCCCCGGCAGTAAAAGCTAAATAAGTATAAAATACAACAAAATCATTGCATTATAGGCAAGCCTCACCCCATGACGAAATTTTTTCTTCACCCTCCATGTGGCCGTCTCCCTACATAATATCTTCCCTTTGTTCCTACAACAAAGAGAAGGGGGGGGGAGGCAGGGAATGAGCTTTCATAAATAAAATGTTCAAGTGAAAGGAACAATCACAGTTTACTAGAATAAAGATTGAAAACTGGGCACCAACCAGTATGAAACATAGCAGCAGGTTATGAGATGGCAAATGATGCAATAAGGACCTGCAGTATCTTTTTCTTCTGCAACTGCACCATCTGTTACTTGTGATGATGTGCCATTACTTAGGTGGTAATGACTAAGATAAATTTTGGACTCTCGCATGACCCCAGGGCGCATGACAATGGTGTCAGGAACAATGGTAGGAAACACCTTAGAGCTGACACAAAGTGACCTCCCACCAATGAAGAGTGTATTGCCATCTATGGATGTCAGGGACAATCTTTCCCTGCATAAGATCAGCTAGCCTGTAAACTGAACAGCAAACTGCACGGCATTTTATGCCAATCACCAAAATCTCCGAGTTGCATTCCACCAGACGGTAGTAATATGATTTATATCTTTCATCGTGTGTAGGCCATTTAAATTTTGCAATCAACTTTGCTGATGGCTCCGATGAAGTGCCAATGTCCATACCTTCCTGCTGGGGTGGATCAAACTGTATGACCTCATGCTCACCACTCACTAATTCAGGTCGTAGCAACACATAAAGCTTTCCTTGGAATTGCAATGTAGAAGAAAGGTTGCTGCGCTCCCAGGTTGTTGTGACCCTCCAGTGCTGATCACCAGAGGTAGCAAAACATATATTCCACACCTGATTTGTGCGCATCATTACTCTGACGAGTCCATCTGCACCCACGCTGATGCTGGCACCAGCGATACATCTAAGGTAGTGCCACCGAGACCCCCCTCCGAGCGGCTGTGCACGTGTCCCAAGAGGGTCTCCAGCGGTGGGAACTCTGCGGTATCACCGGTGAATGGGTGAAGGAGGCGGATGGCAGTGTCACTGTCCCTCTGCAGCAGGAGGATGCCATCCACGGAGTAGAGGACGCAGTGATCCTTGAAAAGGGGGAGCCTGACGCGGACGAAGGCACCAGTTGACAGGTTGAAGAATCGGACGTAGCCGCGGAGCTTACCGTGGCCTGGGTAGAGGCCGCGGCCCTCGGGCAGCAGCATCCACCGACGCGGATAGAAGCGCGGGTCAAGGATGCCGCGGCCGCGCGGACAAGTAGTGCTGGATCGCCAGTGGGTACACACAGCTCGGAAGCGGATGTAATCACGAAAGTCGCCGGCTAGCACTCGCCATCCGATTAAGCTCACCAAATCCTCGTGCAGAGACACCCACGAGGATGAATCGCCGGCCGTAGCCTTCCGCCGCCGGCGCCTACTGCTGCACGCAACTAAGGCTGATCCCGAGAACTCCATAGAGACATGCCACTGCAACAAATAGCAGATCTAGTTCTCATTCATCGATTCTATATTCGCCGAAGGAACAAAATGTCAGCAGTTCGCCCAGCACGGCGCTACAGAAGACGTTCCAGGCTCGCCTGCCAGCTCGCTCGCCTGGGCCGGCCCGTGACCAGAGGCCCAAGAGGACGATCAAGCCCAATGTTCGATTCAGCAACGGTGTCTGGAAAATGTAATAGGATAAATAGTGAGCAAGAGCTTCCGAGAGAAAGGAGGAAAAACTTGTAAACATTTTGAATCCGTTAATCTTTCAGCGTATCTAGATTAGCTTCCTTCTTCCCCAAGTTCTTCCCTCCCCAAGTATTCTCTCCTCACAATTGGTATCACGAGTCACCGGGTCGGCCTCCGATCTACCTACCCACCACCACTTCACGAGACTCCGGTCGGTCTCGCTGGGCGCCATGGAGCCGGCGCTCAAATCCTCGTCTGGAGGAGATCCGCGCGTCCAAGGATGAGATGAGCCGCCTCTTCACCGAGCTCGGCGAAGTGGGAGCGCCGCTTCACCGGCCTCGACAACCCGCACGAGCAAGACGCCGCTGCGGTGGATTCCAGCGCCTCACTGCGCTCGGCGGCGGCTTCGGCCGCTACCGACCCCAACTTGGAGCAGCGTCTCGTCGCGGCCGGAGGCGCCCGCCCGACTCCCTCCGTCCGAGCGTGAGGCCCGCGCCACCGAGTTGGAGAAGAACGCGTCGCCCGACCTCCGCGAGTGGCGTCCCGGGAGGAAGGCGCCTCGGCGACCTCCGCCTCAAGGTGAAAAAGCCGGATGTCGGGTGGACTCGCGAGGTGTTCGATGGATTGCCGCTCGCACCCGGCATCATCGGCTCCTCTTCGCCGCATCCGCGCGCCCATCTGGCCGGAGTACACGCCGACGGGCCCGTGGGCGCTTGCGTCGAATCGATTACACGGGATGGTGGCCATGGGTCGGTCACGGCGGTGGTGCACATCCCGGCATCGGGTAAGCCTCGGATCCACCTCCCCGTAGTCCCGTTCCTCGATCTCCTTTATGCCTCCTCCTAGATGCCCTTTTCCTCGCCCTCCACCGCCTCCTCCAAACCGGCTCATGTCGGCATCACCATTCCAACCACGGCCTCCACCGCCCACTCACGAGTTCATCTCCACGCCCCAATTGCCTCCCCCAATACCCAAATCCCCACCAGCAGACCCATCGTTGCCGCTAATTCCACCGCTTACGGGCCGTCTTCCTAAGTTGGATTTCCCTAGGTTTCTCGGTGACAATCCCCGCTTATGGCGCTCTCGCATGAGAAGTATTTCGCCATGTACACGGTTCTGATAACCTCTCGGCTCGGTCGTAGAGATGCATATGGATGGCCCGGCCGCTCCGTGGTTCCGGTCCATATCTTCTCAATTACCCTACCTAAAAACCGGACCACCTTTTTGTAAACTCCTCGCATGATCGATTTGACCGTAGTCGGAAGGAACTACCGATGCGGCGGCTCTTTCATGTTCACCGGACAAGCACGATTCTTGATTACATCTCGTTTTACGTGAGCTTGTGGATCACCTCACCGCTACTCCTTATCCACCGATCCCATGTTCTTCACTATGCGTTTTATCGATGGTTTTGAAGCACGAAATCCGGTCGCATGCTTTTTGCTTGTTTCGCCACAAAACTTGGACTCGCTTGCTCCATTGCCTTGTTACAGGGAAGAGGCGGGTGTTGGGGTCTCCCAATGAGTTCCTCGTCACGGTGATTGGCGTTCTTCTTCTTCTTGCGGGTCTTCACGCACCACGTGTACCCTTGGCGCCGCCGCTCCACCATTACGGCGGCGGCCGCCAACGCCAATGGGCGGACAAGGCGCCAGATTACGGCGGCGTCGTCTTCTTCATCTTCTTCGACTACACGGTCACCGATGCGGCTCTCAAGGCTCAAGACATACCGTCGCGGCTTTCGGCCGTGCTTCAAATAACGCATAAAATGGTCTCGCGACCATCGTTGTGCTCCCGAGGTCCTCAATGTCGCCGCTGCTATCGGGAGACATGCTCTTCAGAGGACTTGCTCGCCGGTTCCGATTCGAGTCCCGGTGGAACAAATTATGTTGGCAATCTCTCGGTCTGCGATTCTTCGGTACTCCCGCCCCTCGTACAACTGCCTCTTCGGGTCTTATTCGGGATATTCCAGTGGCTATGCTTATTGATAGTGGCAGCTCATCTTCATTTATCGACCACGTGATTGCTTCTCACCGACGGATATTGGACTTATCATACTCTGTTTCGGTGCAAGTGGTTGGTGGAAAAATTTTGCGATCACGAAGCTTTTGGCAAACGAGTTCCATGGCGTGTTAGTGATTGCTTGTTCTTTCTCGATATGAGGGTTCTTCCATTGGGTCGGTTTGATGCGGTGATTGGTATGGATTGGCCGGAAGCACACAATCCAATGATGGTTGATTGGGTTCAAAAGAGTTGATCATTCCATATCACGGTGTGTTTCGAAGGCTGCGGGGCACATTCTCCGAATCGCCATCTCATTTCTTTCGTTGCATATGGAGCTTTGTCATCGAGGAACCTCCACCGGCTCCTTCAAAGATATCCTGCCGCCATTCGATCCTTGTTGGATGATTATCAAGACCTCTTCCGGCCTCCCTCTTGCTTTGCCGCCGAGGGCTGTGACCATGAGATTCCTCTCATTGAGGGCGCACAACCGGTCTTTGTTCGTGGCTATCGTTACCACCGAGACCGAAGGGCGAGATTGAGACGCAAGTTCAGAGATGTCCGCAGGGGCATTATTCAAAAAACAATGACGAGTGCATTTGCCTCTCCGGTGCTCTTGGTAAAGAAAAAAAGGCGGCTCCTACAGATTCAAGCGTCGATTTTCGGCAACTCAACGCCATGACAAAGAAATCTAAGTATCACGTGTGCGGTGTTTGACCAAGCGATGGATGAGTTGGCCGGTGCGAGGTGGTTTTCCACTCGGATTTGCGTCTTTGGTTTTCATCGGATCTGTTGAAGGCGGGAGAGGAATTCAAGACGGCATTCCAAACGCATGTGGGGCAAAGACGAGTTCCGTGTGATGGCTTTTTGGGCTCACCGGGCGCACGGGGAACATTTCAGGGCGCGATGAATGTTACTTTAGCCCCTGGATTGCGCCGCTTCGTGTTGGTGTTCTTTGGCGACATTCTCGTGTACAGCCCAACCTTCGAGGACCATATTCAAAGACTTGTCTCTTGTATTCCGGTGGCTTCAGGGCGGATCGATTGGAAGCTCAAACTATCCAAGTGCCGTTTTGGTCTCCAAACAATTTCCTACCTCGGCCATGTGGTGAGTGAAGCTGGCCTCTCTACCGACCCTAGCAAAGTCCAAGCGGTGGTGAATTGGCCCCCGCCATCCAATGTTAGAGAGCTTAGTGGATTTCTCGGCCTCGCCGGCTATTACAGAAATTCGTCAAGCATTTTGGCATCATCGCTAAACCTCTTCTTGAGTTCTTGAGAAAGGATTCTATCTTTGTGTGGACCACAGTTCATGAGGCTAGCGTTTGAGCTCCCGAAGGCTGCTCTCTTCAAAGACCGGTTCTCTCACCGCCTCGACTTCTCTAAGCCGTTTCACATCGAGGACGGATGCCTCGGCCGGGATTGGTGTGTCCTTCATCGGGTCTGGACACCGATTGCTTACATTAGCCGACCATTGAGTACCAAGCATCGGGGTCTCACCGTCTATGAAAAGGAGTATCCGCTATCCTTTTGGCGGTCGATCGGTGGTGGCACTATTTGCTTCAGCCGAAGTTCTTCATTCACGAGACCACCAAAGTCTCACTCATCCGAATGAGCAACGTTTGCATACAAGCATGGCAGCGAAGGTCTTTACCGCTTTGTTGGGTCTCCGGTATAAGATCATCTACAAGAAGGGAGCAGAGAATGGGGCGGCAGACGGCGCTACGTCGCGTCGCAGCCATCCCCAACATCTAATGGCTATTTCATCGGTCAAACGGCGGTGGCTCCTTGATGTTGTTGAAGGTTATCGGCCGACCCTTTGTTCAGACTCGTTAACTCGCTTATTTGTGGCTACCATCGAGCATCCACCATACTCACTTGAGAATGGAGTTATTCGTTACAAGGGCGCGTGTGGTTGGGTGGTAACGTCAAAGTTCAGAATGTTGTCCCCGCAAGCTTTCATGCCGATCCTTTGGGTGGTCATTCGGGCGCACCGGTTACTTATCAACGCATCGCCGCCTGCATTTTTCTGGCGGGTATGAAGTCATCGGTATGGTCCTTTGTGCAAAACTGCGGTGTTTGTCCGCAAGCCAAACCGGACCGCGGTCGCTACGGACTCCTTGACCCTGCCGGTTCCTCCAGTGCGTGGCATACTATTACGATGGATTTCGTTGAGGGGTTGCCGTCCTCCAGTTTCGCCAATGCCATCCCGGTTGTTGTGGATGCATTCTCCAAATTTGCTCACTTTGTGCGCGCCGACATCCATTCACGGCCGCTATACGTGGCTAAGGCTTTCTTGGATCATATCTATCGCCGCATGGGATGCCAATTCAGATTGTGTCCGACCGTGACCGGATCTTCACTAGTGGGTTTTGGCGATTCTTGCCGCTCAAGATGGCCGGTACCACTTTGTTGCTCGGCCGCTTACCACCCACGCACCGATGGTCGGGCGGAACGTGTGAATCAATGTCCGGAGACGCATACCTCTATACATTTTTACGCCATGCTTGCCCACAAACAATGGAGCGCGGCCGTCGCCGCCCCGAAAGTGCGGTACAACACTTCCGATCACTCCGCTCTTGGTCGATCTCCGTTTGAAGTTACGTATGGCTATCCTCCTCGGCATTTGGGCATCGACTTGGATTCTCTTGCTCGAGTACAGATTTGCGGCACTGGATGTCCAACCGGCGATTATGCAGACGGGATAAGTTCGTCGTCGACTTGTTGCGTGCCAAGTCCGGGATGAAACGCCAAGCCGACAAAGGCCGTTCGGAACGTTCTTTTCCGGTGGAGCGCTGGTATACGAAGCTCCAGCCATACGTGCGATCTTCCATAGCACGCCCGTTCGAGCAACAAGGCGTGCTTTCGATGCCGGGCCGTTCAGCGTCTGTCCAAGATTGGCAATGTGGCTTACAAATTGGCACTTCAGTACGCGGCTCTTCCGTGCATCCAGTCTTTCATGTGTCCGGCTCCGTCTGTCTCCGGGAGATACTCGGTATCGAAGCTTTGCTAGCCGACCTTTCTCATCTCAGGTTCCTCTCAAGATCCGCAGCGTGTTGGACCTCCGGTGATTCTCGCTGTCCGGGGAAGGGCTCGTCCGATTGATGCGGTTCCCCGCCGGACTTGGCTACACAGGAACCCTCGTCGCCTTGCGCGAAGATTTCCCAGAGCACCGGCATGGGGACACGCCGGTACCCAAGAAGGGGGGAATGTCGGCCAGCCCGGCCGCAAAGACGGACAGAGAAGGCGTTCCGGGCTCGCTGCCCCGCTCTCGCTGGGCGGCCCGTGACCGAGGAGGCCCAAGAGGGCGATCAAGCCCAATGTTCGATTCAAGAGCGGTGTGCGGAAAATGTAATAGGATAAATAGTGAGCAAGAGCTTCCGAGAGAAAGGAGGAAAAACTTGTAAACATTTTGAATCGATTAATCTTTTCAGGCGTATCTAGATTAGCTTCCTTCTTCCCCAAGTTCTTCCCCTCCCCAAGTATTCTCTCCTCACACAAAAATACAATTTTTATTAGGGAATCACCCGGCGGCCGATTTGCAAGCGAGGCGAATGGCGGAGTGGCGGGGACGCCCGATCCGCGCTCTCCAAACGAGCGGCGTTGCAAACAAGGAGTCGTCTGCGGCGCGGCACGGAGGTGGGTGCCCCGCAGCGGCCGGCGACCCCCGCTCGATCCAAAGCCGGGCGCTGCTGGCGCGGCGTTGCGTGAAGGGTGCTCGTCGCCTCCTCCGGCCCGGCCGGTGGCGGCGGTGCCTCTACCGGTCATTTGGGAGGCGGTGGGGCACCAAGCGTTGACGGAATGCACGCCCATCGAAGATGGCCCACGGCCGGAGCAAGCGGTGTGTGTCCGGGCGCTTTGTGGCGGATGCACACCTCCCGTTGTCGTGAGCAAGCCCGAGCGGCTCCGCGCGGCGTGTGGCGGCGGCGGGCGCTATTTGGTGCGTGCCTCGGCGTCACGGGCGAACCCGGCGGCTGCGGCGTGGTGGCGCTCGGTGCGCGCCTCCGTCATTGCCCGCCGAGCCCGATCGGCTGCGGCGGCGTGGCGGCGGCCGGCGTTTGTCGATCGGCGCCTCCGTCATTGCCGGCGAGCGTCGGCTCCCTCGCGGCGTGTGGTGGCGGTCGGACATTGTCGGTCGCGCCTCCGTCGTCCGCGGCGAGCCTAAGCGGCCAGCGGCATGTGGCGGCCGACGCTGCCGGCTTGGCGCCTCGTCGTCCGCGGTCAAGTCCGAGCGGCTCGCGACGGCGGCGACAAGCACAATGACCGGTGACCATGTCCGGGCAAAGAGCTCGTTGGGCCTCTAACAAAGGTTACAAAAAGCTTCGGCCAGATTAATTTGGGCAATCTCCTTGAAGGTATCATTGAAGAACCTACATTTGCTCTGCTTTGACCACCTTGCTCAACTCCTTAGCACAAGACTCGCTAAAAAGCTTTGCCAAGCTCGGGTTTGCTTGGTCGACGATGGTGGCGTTGTCACATCATCCACCTCCCCGGAGGCATCGTTGAAGAGTTCGTGTGTTCTGGCGTCGTAATTTTCTTTACGTCTTTCTTGTGTTCTAGTGTGGTGTCATGTATAGTTTTAGTCGGTTTTCGAGTTAACCGAAGGACCCGGGTTTCTTCCGTTCCCTAAAAATGTGGATTTTTTTAAATTAAAGTAGGTGGGGAAGCTCTCCCCGCTGAATGGTTTTTTTTAAGCATACTTCATCCGTTCGGAAAACATGCAATTCTCACATCTCGAGAAGTCAAAGAGTACATTGATTAAAATTATATCACAAAATACTAAGGTTTATGAGACAAATTAAGTACCGATTAGATTAGTTATGAAATATATTTTCATAATAATTTATTTCGAGACATAAATCATAATATTTTTTTTTCTATTTACTTGGTCAAAATCCATGCAAAAAATCGCAGGCTATAGAATTTAGCGGGGTGTTGGGCAAAAATACAATAACGGTGCTATTAGCGCGCTATTTGGCGCTATAGCACTATTTGGCATCGCAATGCGGTGTTTCTGGCCGCTATTAGCGCGTTATTTTGGCACTATAGCGCTTTATTTTTTTTTTCAATGGTCAAAATTGACGAACTTTAATTGACACGTTTTCCACGATTGCCTGTCTTTAGAAACGGAGGGAGTATATAACGACGGTACAAAATCAACTGCCAGGTCGGGCCATACAGACTCGGCCCACTTATCAGGGACAGGCATTAGTGTCCCCTCGAGTCATCACTCATCGACACGCTTTCTGTGAATGCAGCAGGATCGTCATTTGCCATTGCCGCCGGCAGCAGCGCTAAAGCGAGTTGCTTCACATGCCTAAAATATTCAGGTCGCGCCAAAACCCTTTTTTTTCCTCCGTTTTTCCACCACAATACCTCCAAATTTGCCCCAAATTCGCGCGACATTGGGTTTCCAAACCCAAACCCTCCTCAAATTACGGTCGCCAGCTAACTAATCCACACGGTGGGCCCACTCCGTTCGCATTAAACAAACCACCGCCCCCATCGGCCGCTCCGAATGGTCCCGTCCCCAGCGGTCGTATCAGGCTTCCAGCGGCCGCGTCCAGGAGGCAGACACGCCGTGGTCTGTGTACGTGCGCTGCTCCCATTATTGGTGTGCAGGGCCGACCTGGGTACCTCAATGGTGCCATCGCACAGTCCTGCAGGGCGTGTTTGATTTCTGTGCTCTGGAAGGCCTGGCCGCCGAGCCAGGCCCGGCCAGCCACAGCCAGGCTCTCGAGAAGCAGATTTGCTCTTGTTTGATTCATATGTACCAAATGAGCGGGATATATAGCGAATGTGTTTGATTTGCATTTTCAAATGGTATGAGTACCTTGCATCCATCAGCATGTAATCTTACCGTTCATCTTTCCTGCTCTCTCTCCTCTTAGTCATTTCATCGAGCACATGTATGGCGGTGGGAGGCCCATTTTGTCATTTGGAGGAATCGCGAGGAGGAGCCGTGGGAGGCCAAGCCCGTCGTCGGGGCTCCTCATTTGTCCGCGTGCGCGGTGGTGGAGGAAGGGGCGCGGGGGGGGCTCCTCCCTCGCCGTCTGGCGTAACCGCCGATGGAGGAAGGGAGCACGCCCGGGCTCCTCCTCGCCGTCCCGCGTGCCGCCGGTGGATGAAGGGCGCGCCCGGGCACCTCCTCGCCCGTCCGCGTGCCGCCGGTGGAGGAAGGGGCCGCGCGCTGACTCCTCCTTGCGCTCCGCTTTGGCGAACTTCGGTGTGGCCGCCGGTGGAGAGGATGGTCGGCGACGAGGAGTCCTGGGGAGCCCCGCCCGCGTGATGCACGAAGTTCGCCTGGTGTTGACCTTGGCCGCCTTTGCGCGCGCCGCTTTGCCGCTTTGGTTGCTTGGCCGCCGGCAGAAGCGATCGCCGACGCCGCTGCGCCGCCGCCATGGCGGCGTGGTCCATCTCCTCCCCAACGCCATCTGCGACTGGCCGCTCCATGCCGTGTGCGAACGCAGCGAGCACGCAAAGCGTGCCGGTGACGAGGAGCACGCAAGAACGCTGCATGGAGCACGCCCAACGCCCTTGTCGCCGGGAAAAAAGGTGAAAGCAGCGCAGGTGACGGATGCAACAACGCGAGGAGCACGCGAAGCTCGGAACGAGCCCGGCTCGAAAAAAGGCGAGGAGCGTTGGGCCCGCAGCCAAGAGAGAGAAGAAATTTTGCATCCCCGGACCAGGACCGAGCAAAGTAAAATGATATCAAACAAGCCCACTTGGCTCTCACGGGCTCGAGCGCACTTTCGTGGCCCATATCAAACACGCCCGCAATGGCTTGCGTGACCGGCGCTCGGTCGCCTCCTGTTCGTATCGTATCAAAATTCAAACAGCGAGCGTCTTTGTCCTGGTGACCTGGTCGCGTGCAAGTGCAATGGATTACTGGCTGCAGACGCGCGATCCGCCTCGGGTCCTTTGCGCGTCCAGACCTGGGGAGAGCGACGGACGGGGGACTCGAGACTCGAAAGCACCACCGGCCGTCCGGTGCACGAACGCACGCTCAGGCCGATGATGCCGCGCCCGGTTTCGCCGCCGATGCCATCTGCCAAAGGATTTGCTCATATATCTATCAGTCTACAGAAAAGAATAGGTTAAAGAGTGATTCAGGTTCACCAAGGTCTTGCACTAACAATTGTTTATTCTCCCGCTTAGCCTATCTTATGAACGTCACAATTCTGCTTCCTTGTACTCTCCTACGTTACACGGATACGGATACGTGTATCGGATACAATACGTATCCGATACGCGGATACACTATTCTCCAAAAAAGTGACACGGGGATACGGCTAAGATTTTTTAATAATAATAATAATAATAACATGATTTCATATAAAACATAGTTCACAAATTAAAATATCGCTTAAAAAGTCATCCATAGATCATAGGACGAGGTTCATAGGACACTATTCTTCTTCTTTTCTGGTCATCAACTTCAATTGGAGCCACGATCTTTTGCTAGGGCTAGAGGAGATAACCCGAGGGTGCCGAGGAGAGGCGACATCCGCTTGCAGACCTTTTGACCGCCGTCACGCCGATCGCCCGGCTCGCCCGCCGTTGTCGATCCACGAGTCGAATGGAAGGAAGTGCGAGAGGCGGGCGCGAATCTGAGGTGACAGCGCGCATATAATACGGCGTCGCGACCCACCGCCTCGGCTTGGGGAAGGCAACGCGTCGTGTGGAAGAGTGGAATTTGGACCATTTAGCTTCATGGGCGTATCCAAAATCAGGCCACGCCGTATCGGATACTAGTATCCGGTCAAAGACGTATCAATCTTCTTAATGCGGCACGGATGCGTATCCCACGGCGTATCCCGTATCCGCGCGTGCTCGGATCGGATACGCGATCCCCTTTGAAGTATCCGCATCGTAGGTACTCTCAGCATTTCTCAAGCATAACATCGGTTATGTGTGAATTTATTTGCTTTAATATCACCCCAAATATAAAAAAATAAAATTCTGCATTTTATTTTTTTACTAGGGTAAAATAGTCTTTTTACCCCCGACTTAACACCGTTTGCTGATGGAAGGCCATAGAGCCAAAGAAAATTTGTTCCAGCCACCATAGAGCAAAGTTCGAAAAAAAAAAGATATCATACACCTAAGAAAATTATTTTTAGGGTCATAAAGCTAATTCTCCTTAAAAAAAACATACAAAATCAAACGCACTATAGCAACTCAGCAGCTGAGTAGACTTCTCGCTATCTCCAATTGTAGGCCCAATATACTCCAGATTCAGGGCTTTGCCCAATTTTGTCAAATGGCCCAATCCAAACGTAACGGAATTCCCGACATATAGTAGGAAACAAATCAAAGTGTCTTTGGGCTGCTTTAGTTTGTAGGTATCTATGGACTATATATATATATAAGGGCTGGTATTAGAAGTCGTTTTTGAATGAGTTTTTGGCCAAACATCGGGAATATAAATCATCAATAACTTTTAAGTTGTCGAGTTTGTAAATGTAAAAATTATATGAGTAGATTTGTCTTAAAAAATACTTTTGAAAAAAGTATACATATATCACATCTCCATAAATATTTTTATAATAATAAGAGGTCAAAGTTGTGTTTTGGAGACCGTGTGTCATTTGTCCTAAACGACTTCTAATACCATCCCGGAGGGAGTATGTGTATCTATCTATCTATCTATCTATATATATGTATCTATAGATAGATAGATAAATACATACAATACATATAGATACGTATAAAAAGATTGGTAAACTAAGATGATTTTTTAGAAAAATAAATATTTGTTCTAAATTATACACAAAATAAATTATGTAAACACACCCTATATATCCAAGCTCTTGCAACCGTTACCCTTTTTTCTCAAAAAAAATTCCAAGTAAGCAGATTCCACCGTAAAAGACTAATCACTTAGAAACATGCTCATCTGGCATTGAACTGTATACGTGGTACAAACATTCCGTTAAGTTTTTCAAGATGCGATTAACCCTTGAACGAAACTGATACACTCCTTCGGGCGTGTAGCGTATGCTCTAGAGAACCCTAGTGTGGACAGTCTGAAGTAGGGGGCGAGCTAATTGAATCCAGATATGATGTTTCACATCCACTCTCTCTGCTTCACACGCCAAATTTCGGCTATCTAGCTATAAGCTTCGTGTTGACGGCTTACACTAACACTTGGAAACCACTTCAACCCTTGCTCGGTTGACCTGCAAATTGGCAAATGCAGTGCAGGATGCGTTGCTGAGCTGGTTGTTTACGTGTGAAGCGTCGTCGGCCATTAAAATGTTATTTTGCATTTCCAATGAGAGCGTCAGTAACATGCAACCGCTTGGCCCGTGCCTTCTGCTTCACATGATCACTTCATATATATTAAATGTAAATCGAAGCCTCCAAATCAAATGCGTACTGTATATATAGTATATCTGACTGAAATTAATGTGCAATAAGCAACCTTGTTTCCTGACATTCGTTTCAAAAGACATACTGTCCGTGTTTTAGAGACACATGAGATAATAATCGAATCGAGCACATAGAAAAAGGAGAGTGTTCCTTCCGCTAGGGTGGGATAACTCTTTTCCCCCACAGTGCGTCATTTGTGACGCGTCGTTATAAACTTGTTTTACCGCTTAATATAAAAGATGCATGAAACCTTTTACGTATTCGATAAAAAAAGTGTTTAACGTTAGTTAACCACCAGACGTCAATCAACATGGGAAAAAAGCACTTGATGACATATATTTCCTCCCGCCCCTTTACTTGATGACGGTTTTGACAAATATTTATATAACGAGCGACCCTGATCCCACCACTAACGGTACAAAATCAACTGCCAGGTAGGGCCATCACAGACTGAGCCCACTTATCAGTGACAGGCGTTACTCGCTCCTCCAGTCATCACTCATCAGCAAAGCAAGGACACACGCTTTCTCTGAAAGCAGCAGCAGCAGCAGCGTCCTTTGCCATTGCCGCCGCCAGCAGCGCTAAAGCCAGTTGCTTCACATGCCTAAAATATTCAGGTCGCGCCAAAACCTTTATTTTTTTTTTCCGTTTTTCCACCAAAATACCTCCAAATTTGCCCCAAATTCGCGCGACATTGAGTTTCCAAACCCAAACCCTCCTCAAATTACGGTCACCAGCTAACTAATCCACACGGTGGGGCCCACTCCGTTCGCATTAAACAAACCGCCACCCCTCGTCCGCCGCTCCGCTCCGTTACCCTTTTTCCCCTCCGATCGCGGCGGCAGCTTCCGCGAAGGTCTCCCACTAAAAACCGAGCTCGCCACGCCACGCATCTCCCTCCTAGTTTTTTTTTTTTCCTCCTCCGCCTCGAGTCCCGCCACCTCCTCCCTCCGAGCCTGCCCCGCCGCCCCCGGGACCGGGAGCCCCACCATCAGTCCCCTAGCTCGCGCTCGCTCGTTCGCCTGTTCGCCTTCCGCTCAGTCCTGCTTCGCTTCCGCTCGTCCCCCCCTCACGGGTCCCATCCCATGGGCGCGGTGGCGTCGACGGTGGCGGCGCGCTTCGCGTTCTTCCCGCCGACCCCGCCGTCGTACGGGGTGGAGCCGCCGCCGTCGCCGGCCGCGGCGGCGGCGGACTCGGAGGTGGTGGAGCTCAGCGGGGTGCCCGTGTCGCGGGGCCGCGGCGTGGAGGCGCGGCGGCTGCCCACCAAGCGCGGCACCGAGGTGGTGGCCATGTACGTGCGCCAGCCCGGGGCGCGCCTCACGCTGCTCTACTCACACGGCAACGCCGCCGACCTGGGGCAGATGTACGAGCTCTTCGTCGAGCTCAGCGCACACCTCAACGTCAACCTCATGGGGTATGTATAATGTATGTGTGTACGTAACGAGTGTGCGCTCTCTAGCCCTCGCCGCGCTGTGCTTGCTGCTTCGACTGGACTGCGTCGAGATCCTATCTGTTAGTATTATGGTGTGATGCTGTGATATTACTATTCGGTTGCTTCATTTCATTTGGTAAATATTTGACCTCATTTTTAGGGCGTTATTGTCGGCATTGGAGATTTCATCTGTGCTAGTTTGGAAGTTGCGACTCGCCTGCTTGCTCGTGATTGTTCGGGTGGTGGGTGCATTTGGGAATTGGGATTCTACAGTTAATCGTGCAACGTTGGGATCTGTAGCTGCTTTAATTACTAAATTATTAGATGCTTGATGCTGTACAAATCTGGCATGTCATTTGGATTGAAATTGTGATCCAGAATCTACCTTAACTGGCTGAGGGGAAATTTAGTGTCCAAGGTTGTGCGTGTATATTATTCGAATTGTGTAGTTGTGGAAGGTAATCTTAGATTCTGTTGCTAGATGTAGTCGTTTCTGAATTCATGTGTTCTTACTTAATTGTTTTATAAGTCGGGAATGTCCCACGCTGCAACAGTGCAGTTTATCTGGATGTGTGGTTTGGAAAGTAGCTGTTCAGGTATACAGTAGATGGATTTCATTGAAGCTGGTAAATTGTTTGCTAGTGAATTCTTAAGTTGACTGGAAAGTTTGGATGTTGATGTGTACTATTGATTGAGGGGAACGTCTGCTTCATGAGTTGTTTGGAAGTTATTGGATTAGGGGAAGGAAGACTGTATCTATATTGGCGCCTTTGATTGTGAATCTTGTTTGACTTGTTATTGAGTTTAATAATTCCATTAGTACTTTAGTACATAGAAATGCTACGTTAGTTGTAGTGGGACCCATGTTGGTTACCATTTTCTTCACTAGAATTTGGATGACTATCCATTCACTTACCTGAGCTACTGGAAGTTGTGTACATTTTTAATAAAACATGAGGGGTTTGACCCTACCAATTACTCCCTCCGTCCCAAATTATAAGTCGCTTTTGACTTTTTGGTACATCCATTTTGCTATGCATCTAAATATAATAATATGTCTAGATACACAAAAGCAAAATGGATGAACCAAAAAAGTCAAAGCAACTTATAATTTGGAATAGAGGGAGTAATATATAAAAATTAAATAAAAGAGAGTTTTATAGGAAATGAAAGAAAAACACAAAACATTACAAGAATCCTTCTAGTCAGTGCTCAATTTCTGTGAATTGTTTTCTGTGCTCTATGGATAACCAAGGTAAATACCTGTTTGAAAGTCTCTTCACATATTCAGATGTTTGGTTAAACGTTATTGAAGATTAGACCATTTCAGACACTACAGATATTCTAACCCATTACAATAATGAAGAAGCTCCTTCTCAATGCAATGCTGTGGGTGTGGTCTTTCCCCTGTGGGTTGATTTTTTATGTATATATTACAACAGTAGTCCATTGTTTTCTAGATCCAAGTTTTGATATTGTTTTTGAATTTTGGAACTCTTGCTCATAGCTTTTGTTCAATAGAAATTTGAGTGAAACAGGTTTTACTGAGGGAATTAGGCATTTCTAGTTTGTTGGTTGTTTAATAAAAGTGATGGGATGAGCTGTCAGTTAAAATAACTTAGTTACACTGGATCTCACACTCTGACCTATTTGAAATCTTGCAAATGGAGGATTTGGTCTGCTCTTTTATCCCACTTTATTTTTCTGTCTGTTAACTTTGTTTCTTATTGAATACATAAATTCCATTTATCACCATATTATAACCTTTATCCTATTTTACCCTTTTTGTTGTGTATAAGCCTAGTTGCTATTTAATATGTAGTTTGACTTTATAATTGGTGACTGATTGGCTGTTTTAACCTTTCTATTATGCTCATGATATATTTGCTTTTCATTTCGATGCTTGATGTCCTGATCCTTTCAGTTCCTTTGAACTTTGTATTCCTGCTATGCTCCATGTTAGTAACTTCTGACCTGTACATTTTTCTACAGTTATGATTATTCTGGGTACGGACAATCATCTGGGAAGGTATAAATTCAGCTTTTATCTAGGAAAGTACTTTCCCTTTACACTTCTTTCATGCTATTTTGTGAGTTCCAGCTCTCTTGTGCATGAGCATGACTGACCAATTTAATTCCATCTGATTCTGCAGCCAAGTGAGCAAAACACGTATGCTGATATAGAAGCTGTTTATAGGTGTCTTATAGAAACATATGGAGCCTCTGAGGAAAACATCATTCTATATGGTCAATCAGTGGGGAGTGGCCCTACTCTGGATTTAGCATCCCGTTTGCCACATTTACGAGCTGTTGTTTTACACAGCCCAATTTCATCTGGTTTAAGAGTGATGTATCCTGTAAAGCATACATATTGGTTCGACATATATAAGGTAATTAATTTACTTGATTCCTTTTAGTTTGATCGTATACTTGATCTAATCTCTACTAATTTATTTACAGAACATTGACAAAATTCCTCTGGTCAAGTGTCCTGTATTAGTTATACATGTGAGTATTCCTCTGACAGCAAGTTTCTTTAATAATGTTTAGTTCCATGTGGGCACATGCATGCGTCTTTATTGCCATTAACTTTTGTCTTGCATGTAGGGAACTAGGGTTCAAGGCTTTTATATATTTGATGGTTACATTCCATTTTCCCACTTTGTTCTTTTCAAATGTGTTCCTAGTTTCAAGCTTGTTATTATCATTGGTATATTGGCGTTCTTACATTTTCATTAAGCTCTACACTTGTATGAAGCTCAGTGGGGCACGTTCATGCAATTTTATTAAGGTCTACACTTTTGAGGTCAATAAAATGGATTACATATTAGGCATTGTGTATCATACAATACAGTATTACACTACTTATTCCCTACAATACTGTTTTTAGTTTCCAGAATTCTAGTCATAAGGTGCCTTTCGCCTTTCAAAATCTGTACCAAGTTTCTGCATATAAATTCTGGTTATGGGTGCCATACACAAGGGGTTTTAACCAAGTCAGTGAATTATTCCATGTGCAGGGTACAGCTGATGAGGTTGTTGACTGTTCTCATGGGAGGGCACTATGGGAACTATCCAAAGTGAAATACGAGCCTCTGTGGGTCAAAGGAGGGAACCACTGTAATTTGGAACTGTACCCAGAATACATTAAGCACCTGAAAAAATTTGTCAATGCCATAGAGAGATCGCCACCAGTTAAAGATGAATCTCCAGAGAGTTCAGGTCTTTCAGATCCTAGTGAAACAGGATCCGAAAGTGCGGAGAGCTCACGTAGAAGCACGGATATCCGGGACAAACCAAGATCAAGCATTGATCATAGACCTAGCATTGATCGACGAGAGAAACCTAGGGGAAGTATAGACAGGAGAGATAAAAGCAGAAAGAGCATTGATCAGTTTGACAAACCACGGGCTAGTGTGGATCAACCTGACAGGCCACGGAAGAGCATTGATCGGTCTGTATATACATTTTTATGCTTTCTACAACTACACATTTTCGTCTGCAATTTTGTTGTAAGACGTATTCTGTTTTCTGCTCTCCTGACTCTTGTAATGCCTCGATGTGACAGCTTTGGGGGGATGATGAGGTCGGTCAAATTGTGCAATATTGATTGTTTCACTGCGGCTTCTGGGAGCTGAAAAGATCGGAAGGTTAGTACGTACTTGATAGTGCCTCTTAGCCATCTGTATGTATTCCAAATTTTATAATTTATTATTCAAATTGGGTGTTTTTAGTGTGGCTGTTTAAAAGGTGTATTGGTCTAAATGAGGGTTTGTATTTCGTTCCTCTGAATCGTTTGTTCCTTGAAAGGAAACAGCCATAGTTTCCCAACTACTTCCTTTTTTTTTTTCCTTGATGAAGTCATTCACTTGTTAACTGATGTAGTTTTCGAAGAAAAGTTTTCTCCCCTGCAAAGCAATGAGAAGCACTCTCTTTGCATAACTGTAAATATGTTGTACTATTGAACTTTTTTTTTGTTATGTTCCACATTCCACAGAAACGCTTCGTAGATGTTGATTGATCGGACTTAAGTGGGAGTTTTCTTTTCGTTTCCCCTCTGGTGGTCTTTTTTTTGGGGGGGAATAAATCTTGTGGTCATGAATGAAAGCTTTACCTGGTATTATGGTTTACAATTATATCCTCGCTGCCCGATTTTGTGGCATCCTTCCTTCCCTTGCCACGCAGTCCGGAAACGTTGGTAGCAGCGGGACATGGAGGAGTCACAGCAGCTGGCTCCACGCCGACGCGATGGCAGCCGCTACCTTGTCTACCACAGCAGCGTTTACAGGCCCCGGGGCCGGGGGTTGCCGACCCACATGGGACAAGCCCTGTCTGCCGGCTGCAGTGCTGCGGCCAACCGGCAACAACAGGAGAAGGCGGAAGCGGTGGAGCGCGAGCAAAGCCGCCGGGTCCGCGGACGCCCGCGCGCACATGCTACCAGCGACAGCGAGGCCGAGCCGTTGAGGTGGCAGTTACTCTTTGTTTTTTATTTTATTTTAGGCACAATATTGGGATTTCTATTCTCACGAACGCTTAGTATGAGCGTAATATTGGAATTTCTATTCTCACGAACGAAGGTTGTGAAGTACTGAGTACGTGCGCTCGCATGGGCTTTGTAAAATGGGCCCATGGGCTGTGTGGCATGGGCGCATGACCTCGAAGGATCAAGTCCACAGCAGCCAGCCAGTTTGGGCTGGCTTCAGCCCAACGCTCATCGGCCTTATTTCTTTTCCTCCCCGGCCGATGCTTCATGTCCCTTTTTGCGGCTCAATGCATGGTACTTCTACTGGCTTTGGCCTTCTTGTCATCCTGTTTCTACTCCGATGTGGCCTCGGCGATGACGGAGATGTGCGGCGAGCGGTGGCTGCGGCAAGCACAAAAAAACTCAAGGACCTGATTGAATTTTCTTTATTTTCTGGGGTCTTGTGTAAAATGGTTTGCACTACTGTCCTCTCCGTATCTTTATAGTATGTATCTGTACTCCTGTTTGTACTCGTGCTTTTTCATCTAATATTAAATACAGGTACGTTCTCAAAAAAATTCACGTCCAGTCGTTCGATTTTCTTCTTGATCTAAAATTAGTTTTTTGACCCCTTAACTTTTGAAAACCATTCACTTTTATGCTTTGGCGGTTTTGATAGTGGTTTTGCTAATATGCCACAACCTCAGGCTTGAGGTAAATCAAGCCAATTTAAAAGTTCAAGGTAAATCATACTCTAAATATTTTTACAAAAATATCCAAAAATAATAAAACTTTAAAAAAATATTCTAAGGGCCGTTGCTAATATGCCACAACGTCAAATGGGTTAAATCAAGCCAATTTAAAAGTTCAAGGTAAACCATCTAGCTTCCTACTTTTTTTACGATAAGGAAAATTTTCATTAATACTAAAGCAAATTACATCCTCTCATTACAAAAGTAAACCAAACTACTTCACCTTCATTGATGGGAGATAAGAAACCTTGAAAAAATCATAAATTCCACCATCTAGGATCACCATCCTAAACGGATATGCCACGGACGCAAGCTCCGATATGAACGTCTGGGGGCCATCTCACCATCCACCGTCGTCATCCTCATACCCATCACTTTTGCAAAAGAGGAATAAACCGCTAAAACTCCACATGCAAACATAATGAAATTACGCCGCCCGACACGCCGTCGAACTCATCGTCGTTGCCTTCACCGCATTCGTCATGAGAGAACACAAGTCCAACCGACATCCGGATAGATATCGTTGGAAAACTAAATCTCACTAGCCCATCGCCATGGCCGCATAGAACCACAACGGGACAAAGGAAGGGCCGGAGTACCTTATTCTCCATCAATGGTATGTCTTCCTCTTGCCATCACCGCCGAGTAACGACATGCTCCATTGCTCCATCGACGATCTTGACGACGCCTTACGCCGTGGCCAGGATTGAGCAAGGCTTGCTTGTTGTGAGAGCTCTTGCTAAAATCTATTCATTTGTTGCTTGAGAATTCAAACACCCTAGCTAAACTAAAGTTTAGGGGCTAAAGTTTTACCATGACAAATGGATCCAAACACCACCCAAATATGCGCAGCGACTTAGCCAGCAGTGGAGCGGGTGGGGCTCAAGCACCCCTCAAAATTCGGTAATCAAGGTTAATTCTTTGTAGAAAAACAAAAAAAACCATCATTAAATCTTAATGCAAATGAACATCTCTTTTGTTTCAGCTCCCTAAAATTATTTTCGGCTTCGTCACTGAATATGCGTAATCAATAAGTGCAAATTGCCGGCAAAACCTTGGAACTCACTCGTACTGGTACAACTAGAACCCTCACTCAATTCGAGCCGCGGCTGCCGCGAGGAGGAAAATGTGTCGCTGCCCTGCCTGCCGCCACGATCGGTCCTCAGCGACGGAGCGCACGCCCTCGTGCTCCGCATCCCCAGTCCCCTCTCTCGCTCTAGTCCTTGGACGCCTCCCCAGTAAAATTAATGCCAATGATGCGTCCGGCGGCGCCCGAGGCCCCGGCGCACGTTCGCCCGGCGGCCCTACCGATGGCCGGCGCTCTCGGTTTTCCTCTCCATTGCCGGCTCTGTCGGGTGGACCCAGATCGGACCTCGTTGCCCGTCCCCGCCGCGGGAGGTGCACGGCGTCGCCGAAAGCGGCAGCGTGCGTGTCGAAACGCTGGTCACGCTGGCAGCGCGATGGCATGCATCGTTGTTTTGCCCGAGAGCACACAGCTGAGAAGTGAAAGTGAGAGCTCCTGACCTCCTGTCCTGCCGATTTTCACCGGTCCTTCCGTATAAGAATTCGTATTTATTTAGGGGAACAAAGATCAAATTACTCCCCAAGTAAAGGCTCTGTGACCTTAAAGTGATTTTTTGGGGTTTCTCCCATTAAATATTTTAGTTATCATATCAATCTACTCTTAATAGTTTTTTATCGTTTACAAATCGAGTTTTGATTAAAAAAATTATTGACAGCGTAATTAATGTAAAGAATTATAAATTTTTGGACATCTTATAATAAAATAACCATAGAGATACAAGATTTAACGATAACAATTTATAATGTAACTTTTAACATAAGTTATCATATTCACTATCACTCTACAAACTTTTTAAACTTAGAGCTCAACTCTTACATAGAGAAAAAAAAAAAGGGACACATCTTATTAGAACAAAGTCTACATATTACCTTCCTAAGGATTATTGACGTTCGACTATTATTACAAATTTTTATATGGCCTCAACTAGAAAATAAGAGGACTGATTTTCGACTATTACTTTATGGCCTCAACTAGAAAATAAGAGGACTGATTTTCGACTATTACTTTATGGCCTCAACTAGAAAATAAGAGGACTGATTTTCTCATCACCTTGCTATATGAGCAGTATAAATGAATGTTTTTCCTCCCTAAAACCGTTTAGGTGCAAATAAAGTGCATTTCTTTGACTTCTACCATTTCAAATTTGTTTGACCATTCGTCATTTATTTAAAAACTTTTAATAAATATTACTTATTTTGTTATGACTTAATTAATCATTAGTGATATTTTTGTAATGATTTTTTCTTATTATTTACATAAAAAATTTAAATAAAACGAATGGTCAAACAAGATGGTAGAAATCAAAAAAAAAAATGCACTTATTTGCTATTGGATCTTTATTAATAAAATTTTTTCCATCAGCTAAAAGCCTTTAGGTGCAATCGATTAGTGTTGTGCATACAACTTATATATGATAGAAGAGAAAAAAAGGTGGCTGCAATAAAATAAGAAAAAGTTGCTTGCTCCTAGGAGGTGTTAAAATACTTTATTATGTAATATAAGAACTCAAAGTTTGTTCAAGTTAAATTGTGCTAAATTTAACCAAGTCTATAAAAAAAACGTAATATTTACCACATCGAATTAGCATTGTTGAGTAAATATTAAACATATTTTCATAATTTACATCTTTGATGTAGGTGTCAATACCTCTACATATATTTTAAACTTAGCATAGCTTGACTTAATATAAATTCAGACATATGAAGTACGGAGAAGGTGAATTATCTGCCTTTTCCACCAACTTAAACTGGCAACAATGTGTTCACTTCTCCAATTTAGCAACAGCCAGTGTACACTGTTGCGGACCCGATATCTTCGGTGGCGCCGTGGCAGGCCTGGCGGGTGGCCTTTCAGTATTTCTGTCAACTCTCTCGCCTGCACAAGTATTGCCTCCATGCTGCAGAGCACGAATCGAACATAAGCTGCGCTGTCAGAATCACTGGCGTCCCCAGTAATGATTCAGGAGCTTTTGTTACTGGAAGTTTCAAATCTACCAACAGTTACACATCTCAATGGAAGGCCCAAATTTAGGATTGTTCAGGGTCTAGAGGAAATTTCGTTCAGCTCAGTGATTCTACCACAAATACCGTATGACAAGCAAATCCCCAACATCCGAAGAACAGATTACCGACGACCTCGGTTAGTGGGCAAAAATGAAGTACGCAGCGCGGTGATCTGAATCATTTCACTTCAGATGCACGGAATAGCAAACCGCATTGCCGAGACATTGGCACGCAACTGGTACGACTTGAGTCTCAGAAGACCGTGTTGATTGTCTCTCCAGGTACAGTATGGTTGTATGAATGTATGAATCTTGACACCAGGTGCAGAGAGGCCTAGGACCTGTTTCCCAAGCCGTACAATCAAGCAGCAGAACCAAAACCCAAGCCGGCATCCTGGTCATGCTTTTCCAGGCCACTTGCAATGCCCAACACCTGAAAAGAGGAAAACCATATGGATGGTTAATCTATGCTCGAATCAAGTGATTGTAACCTCGCAAAAGAACAGACCAAATTCAACCAGCTGAAAAGATTCCCCGTGCCTTCAATCTCCCAAGTTCCCCGATTCAATGCTACCGACAACGGTGGTCAAACACAAGGTTTGCCATTGCGTGCTGAGGGCGTCTGTTTCACACCCACCAATTCACCACTAGTTGTATCTTAGTTACTATCACCTAGGAGTTTGATGATACAATATGGTTTACGATACATGTGAGGACACCGAGATCATTGCTTACGATCAATGGGAGGTAAAACTCTAGGTTCCTTGTTTACTGATGAAAACCTTTCTAGCTGGCCACTAAAGTTTGCCTCTTCCTCACCACGATGAATTGGAAGCACCGCGGCATAAGGCCCAAGGCACTCAAAAATCTTCTATCTCAAGTAATTTAACGATCCTTGAAGCACTTTTACTGTGCATGAGATCCTTGGAAACTACTACTGCTTGGCAAATGGTAATGGACAAACTTTGAAATCTCCTAGGCACATGAATATACTAAAGCCAATAAGAAACTGCCGAGGTAGCTAATTATCTACGGATTAAAAGTACAGGTGCAGCATTCAATGAATATAGGAGATATTGCAACTCTACTTTGACCAATGGAGTGTCCATGTCTCTGAAGGCCTATAAAACCATCCTTCCTTTGTTCTGCTTTCTCCTTCCATTTCTGTTACTTAAATGACAGACATACCTAAAAGCAGGGCTAAACAGTTAGTTATGCAGCCGTTAAACTGTATAAGCTTCTTGGTTGGGCTGGCCATCCTCTCGGCCACCCTTGGCCCCTTCGTCACCATTGCACATAGAGGTCAGACATAATCAGCTCTCCTGTATTTACCGCTCTGCCTACTTTTAACCTTATATCTTCTAGTATCTCTAAGACTTCCTAGCTCATTCCCTTCTCAGTTTAAGCGTGCTTGTTTGATGAACTGACGCACCTTCCATCTGTTTTCAGAATTATTGTCAGTAACTGGCAGCAAGGGAAGAGCAGAAATCAAGCTGGTAAGAAGCAATGTCAAGTAATAAATTATGTATCCAGGGCTCTTCCCTGGCTACAAAAACTAATGATGTGTCCAATGCAGGAACTCAGCTTTGACAAAATCAGGACAGATGAGGAAGTCAGAAGCAATGTATTGACAGGTCGAAGGCTGGCTTTTGGAGATGCAGTCAAGGAGCAGAAGGAAACAAAGAATTCTGAAAGCAGAACAAGCTCAGGTGCAAAATATTCTGTTGGAAAATGCAGTCATGGAGGAGGGAAGGATTTGAGTATGAATTGTAACTTTAGAAGTAGAAAACCTCCACCAAAGGTTTACTTTGATGGTCACATTCCCTTCACCGCTGACTACGGTTCACCCCGGAAACACCCTCCCAAGAACAACTAGAAGTAGATAGGGTATAGCCAAGTAACTATAACTAGCCTGTTTTCCTTCCATTTTTCTTTTGGTTTGCCATCCTATATGTCAAATATGGCTTTTCCTTCTTTGTTAGATACATGTGTTTAGTTATTATGACTAAAAAATAGCTGGTCCTTTTTCCTATGCCATGAATCATGGTACTTATGTTACACTTCTTTTGGGAAAAAAGTTCAGCATTCATGCACCATTTACTCAATATAGACTTGTAATTTTCAATTTTGTAGATGTTAAAAGTTTGACAAAAAAATGTAAACAAACAAAGGAAGAAAATCCCAAGAAGAATAACGATGAACTACTACATTTCCATTTTCTGTTCAGTTTGAATATTTTTGACATTCTTAATGCAGGAGAAAATAAGAATTACTCAACTAATCCACGTGTGCTGTCAAACATAAAGGTGATCTCTTCCTCCTTCCCAACATTACATCAACATGTTTTTTTGAGTCAAAATATGGCATGAATTTTATTTTTTATAGTAGTCATGTGAAATTTAAAACTGCAGCTTCATACTTCTAATGCTGATCGTCAGAGTGTGCATACCAGAAATAAATAGACACGCACATGTGTACATTTCAGATATGTCAAAGGTCTACACAATATTGTCAAATAGTAAAATGGGAGAGTAAGTTTGAGGTAACACATGACCACATACATGTGCAAACTGCACACTACTCTATACCAGACTAATAGTTTCCAGGAACACGAACATCCCTTTTGAATATATTAAACCTGTCACAGAAAGTCATAATAGCAATTACCACTGTTTATTTTTTTTTATTTTCTTGCATTTCCTTATTAGTGATATAAACCACTACTAATTTCCTAGTGAAATGTCTCAGGATAGTAGTAGCTCCCGGATGCAGGCAGGACCATCCAGGAACAGAGTAAAACTAGAAGGAAGCACATCACTGATAGCACTGAGCATTCCAAATCCTCAACGTCTAAGAACATTGCCATCGAAGCACTCCAGGAATTCAAATGCAGGCTCCAAAAAAGAACTGAGGGATTCAGTTCCCAGAACCTATAAAATTAATGAGGATTGGAAGGAGAAAATGCTAGAGGCCAGTGATGAAGTTCTAAAATTTCTTAACAAGGACTACCATGCCTCTCCCCATAAGAGGAAACCTGTTCACAACTAAGAAGATGCTTATGCCAAATCCTAGTCTTGTAACCTAACTTAATGCTCTAATGATGAGCCAGCATGATATACTGCTGTTTTACTTCATCGTGTGTAACAAGGAATAATGCGCCACTGTTCATGCTTATCTACCGTGGTTTTTCTCCAGTGCGGCATAGACTATATGAAGCTGTCAAAATCTTGAAGCCCGGCCTTAAGAGATATATAAAGGCATAGTCAGGCCCACAGTAACCATCTTAAGAATAGATCACAAGCAACATCTTATGAATAAAGTAATTAGTTCATGGTCCAGATTAGAAGCTAAATAAAGAGTATGTAGGAGAAAACTACCTTTGCCCAAGTCTTGTAGAGACAAAAAAATACAACATGTGTTTACTGCTTGATCGAGTTAGAAACTTATAACCCAGCAACTACCACTGTATTTACGTTACAACCAGCGAGTCAATCCAGCAGGGCTTGCAATTCTTGTCTGTCAAATGAACTTGAGTTTCGGCAGATATTATCACTCATATATGTAAATAAAAAGGGTAAAGGGCATTTTTAGGCAGCCTTACCCTTGCTTATTTTATGATGAGGCTGATTTGAACCCAGGACTCATATATTTGTATGCAGGAGAGAAACAGAAATTTACCAAAATGAAGGGCCCGTGCATAGGATCTATTGCTTCAACATTATTTTTTTGCATAAGTAGCTTGGTTTCTTGATGGTTTGATATCATGAAAATGAAGGCAAAATCTTGGTAAGAAAATACCATGATAATAATCAAAAGTGCAGAAAGGAAATTACATCCCACGGCAGATAAATGCACAAGAACATTTCTTTTTTTTTTGTATCTTTTGATAGAAACATGAATTAATACTATCGATTAATCATGGTAATGTCCTTCCGTCCATCAAATTTTAGAACTTCCAGAAACACTGATAAAAGTAAAGTTGCAACTGAAAAGATTAGCCCCCAGCCATGGGCTTGGCATGTAATTGGACTGTTTCTTCCAATTAATATAACAAGACACATTTCTCCTACGTGAAAAGAAAAAAAAAACAAAGTAGCCACCTAAACCACCTAGACAAAACAATGCCTATCTTCTAAAGCTAATCGCCATCACTACCTAGGCAGTGCTTAGGTGCCACCCATGGTTCACTGTTCACCTTCACCTAGTGCCAAGCACATTTTAGTAAATTTTTTTTTCTTCTCGGATGACACAGGAGACCTGCGTGTCATTTCATTAAGAAGAGAGAATAAGTTACAGGAGAGGTCTCAACCATTCACCGAAAAGCAACAACTTCAAATTGTAGGCTAATTTCTATTTGAATTAGTCCACAAGCATACCACTCAAGTTGTCTCTACAAAATCATACTATGATTGTATAACCATATGTTTAGATTTACAACTAACGAACCTATCATGTGAGTCAGTACTCAGTACAAAGCCTTCAACTATTAGAAAATCGCAGGTACCATATCATTGAGTCATTTAATCAGGGAACCAAAATCAACTGATTGAAGGGAGATGTGCCCCAGATATATATCTTTAATATGCTGGGTGCACAATCCAATTCGTTTACCATCCAAAATCCCATCGATTGATGACGAGAAACCTGTCCTCCATCCAGGGAAACGTTGTTTCTCCTTCACATGAAGCACATACATACTTGGTGGACGCAGATTGGCAGCCCATAACAAAGCAGTTGAATTGTCGAGTAGGGACTCTAACTCTTGACAGTGTTAGCACAACTAAACCGCTTCCAGAAATGCCATACACCAAAGCTTCATCAGTAGAAGCCACAGAATAACTAGATTCTAAAGGCTTAATTATTGCCTCAAAATCCTCAACCATTGGAATGCCATGATCATCAAGTTCAAACCGCTTTTCTGTCAGTTTCTCATACATCCTATACTTTGCAGATAGTGTCCTGATGCAGGATTTTCTGACACATTCGACAAACATAAGTTGAAGTTCTTTAAAATTGTCAACTCCAGAAAACCATCTTATCCAACGATGAATTATTCCTGCAAACCAACTTACTATTAACTCATCATCTTGCAAGACAAGGGCTGAAACATGCCTAGGGAAACCTTCGAGATTAATAATGCCATAGCGATGAAGGCACTTCCGAATATAGCTAAGGGGTGCTTGAATTTTAATGACGCTGCCATCAGTGCAGGTACTAGTTGATTCCTCACTCTTTAAATTGGACAACAATGCTTCCGTTGCAGCAGTCTCTGATGAAATGTAATCTTTAGCTTGCTTCTGAAAGTTGTAGAAGGCATCCCTAAGGTCTTGCTTTGAAAGTGCTGGTTCAGCAATGTATTTTGATAAGAGAACATCCTCATTTAGCTCATTTTTGGCATCGACATCCTGCATCCATACCTTTAGCAAAGTTTTGAACCAGTGATCTGTCTTCATTCCCTCTTTCCTAAATTGTGCAATGTGATCCAGCAAAGGGGTGCTAAGGCCAAGCGATTTGATCTCACTCTCTTTTATTCTCCTCAAGCCATATGCCAACCACTTCTTTCCAACTCTAAGATTCATAGCATCCCAAATCTCCTGCTTCTGAGAAGCAAACAAACGAATCTTCTCCTTCAGCTTATGCACAGCTTTCAGTTTAGCATTTTCCTTCGTTTCTACTCTGACCACAAAACCAGCAAACTGTAAGCCCCGTGGGTTCCTTCTGATTGGCATAAGATGAAATCTATCATCAACTTCCAAGTACAGTGATTTGTTTAAGTAAGCAATCATTTCAGACTTCATATCTTCCGCAACATCTCTAGATCCAGAAACTGCGACAAAAATCTCATCCATATATCTACAAGCATATAGCTTTACCTTTGTCTGACAATCTGTTTGAGCTTCACTGTTTTCATCCCTTCCCTTCAGTTGACTCCGAAACCAGCGCCGCAAATTTGACCCACGGTCTTCTGAAACATTTGTTGCCTCTAACCCAAGGCCTTCATGTTTCAAGCAAATCCTGAATACCTCATGGTCAAAACTGTCAAGATATATATTCATCAGGATTGGTGCAAGTACTCCTTCTTGAGGCAGCCCCTGACCCTTGGGGTACCCGCCAAATACCAAATTGATCACCTTGGCATCAAACATATTTTGCATGAATCCAACTAACTGGGTGTCCTCGATCTTCTCCTGTATTAGCGAAATAAGCTTCGAGGTCACATTGCTATCGACCTCCTTGTGCAACGGGACAGTAAAGCACCAGTCTGGAACCCCGATTTCATCAGATATGAACCTGAGAGCTGAGTGATATCCTCGCCCACTGCGACAGCCATGTGATATCTTTGAGAACTGAGGCCTGTAGACAACCTCAAGCACCACCCTTATCGCTTCCTGAACCACTTTCAAGTTGAGCCTAGGAAGAACAAGGTGTCCTCCTCGTTTTCTCTTCGCCACCACCGAGAAAGCATTTGCCCGGACATCAAACTCCCCGCTCCTCAGTTCCTCTGCCAGCGTGGCAAAGCAGACATCATCCTTCGCAGACGCCAGATCAACGTTGGAATTCAGGCGCACGATGTCGTACGCATCCTCCAGCGTGGCAGCATTCGCCACGACCTTATCCATGAGGCCGTAGAACTTGCCGTTGAGGTACTGCTCCTTGACCCTCTTCTTGATGCGGAGCTCGGCCAGCCGCTTCCTCTCCATCCGCGTGAGGGGCTTCCTCTGCCTCTCGACGGCCGCGGCCGACTCCTCGGCGAGAGAAGCCAGGCTCTTCGCCAGAGACACCGGCGGCGGTTCGACGGCCTGCTCCGCCGCGTGCTCAACTCCGTCGTGCGAGAAGTGATGCGACCTGTACCGCCGGAAGCACGCGGCATAGCCTCCTGGTTCCAGGAACAAGGAACAAACGAAAAAACACGGAGGTGTTAGCAGCGTATGGACGCGGGGTGGAGTTGGTATGAGAGAGTAATGGAGGCACCTTGCCGTTGAGGCCGCTGCGTGCAGCGCCTGGAGAGCTCCCGGAGGAGGCGGCCGCGACCGGACCCCAGGAAGGACATGGCGTCAGCGTCAGGTCAGGCGTCCTGCCCCCTGGCACTGATTAGTCTACTGGGGCATTCCGTCGAACAGGTGCTGTGCGCGGCGCCGCAGCGGCAGCGGGGACGACGAAGATGTTGGCGTCGTAGTCCGCAGGGATGAATCGGCCGCGCGGGCCTCGCCGCCTCGGCCCGTTTATCAAGCTGGTGCCTTGTGCCACCTACGAGCCCACGGCCCACGAATCACCACGGTGGGTGCCCGGTGTTGTGTTATGGGCCCCAGTCAAATTTTTCCCGCGGGTCAGCGACGTCAACAAAGTAAAGAACAACCTAAAATATTGTAAATAAATAATCTAATGACAAAATTAATTAATTACAATTCAAAATTTAAAACGAGAGATTCACCGGTTTCCTTCAACACAGACTAAACAAAAACCTCCTGTTAAGTCTAACTAGCGTTTTTTTATTAAAGGAAACCAACGTTTTATTATGTAGACCTACAAATACAAATCCATAAACAACAGTTTAAGTTGTACTTTTGGATCGTGATTTTTTTTAGAATTAGATTGCGATATTCTTTTCACACAGAGATGTACAGCAGACGACATATGGTCAAAAATCACAAGTGAATGATACCCCAAGCTACCAATCTGTAAACAAAATAACCAAATGAAGGACTCATAACCCGCTTTGGCATACCAAAAGAGAAATTTCACTGTCTCATTACATATATAACTCTATCCTGAGGCCCTGTCCAGGTCCCTCCGGTTCATGTAAAATAAGGACAATTTGTCTGTAAATGCTGATTTTATGGAGATTGGCGAAAACCCTGCATATTCCTTGTCAACTTTAGCCAGGCCTACTTCGAGGATGTACTTCACAAGCTCATGTTTCTGGACAAACGGTTGCGCTGCAAATTCCTCTAGTGGCATCCACTGCAATGGAGAAGTGCAGTATCAAAGCATTTGGTCAAATGGTGCTTAAATTTGAAGTAAACTTTTATTATTAAAATGTTGGTTCCAAGTACCTGGCATGCCTCTATTTCCGAGTCTTGCTTCGTGATATCATATGAAAGTGGTCGTAGCAGGCACACGAAGAATAAATCCGATTTTTCAAAAAAAGATTTGTGGCTCTGCCTGCAAATGATGAAGAGATGCTTTATTTCAAACTAAGTACTGTGCCTTCGCAATAGATTGCGCCAAGAGAATGAAAAAGAAAGGAAAACAGGGCTTAGGATAAATTCATATTGAATGGAAATGCAAAAACTGCCTTTGTTTGTTCTTTTTAGTTCTCTAGCTATGAATTAAAAATGTCTGCACATATTTTGTTGCACTATACATCTCTTTTTTTGGTGTTGTTGGTACACTCTGCAAATGGTCAATAAAGCTAAGTGTGACAAAATAGATGGTAGATCAGTACTAGATAATATAGGAAGAACTGGGACTAGAATCCAGTCGTTACCTGAAGGCAAGCACTTCAACAAATTCTGCATCAATCTGAGATATGATCCAGAAAGGAAACAAATGAGCAACCAATGGCAGCATTTTAATCAAACTAGTCTACTGAACTTGGACTTCTGTTCACAGTAACACATACCCCTGTCTCTTCTTTTACTTCTCTTACGGCTCCAACATTAATATCTTCCCCCTGTATATACCAATATCTTGTGGATTGTAATAGGACAAGTTGGTCAAGTATATACTTAATATATCTACATGTTCAGTGCAGAATTTACCGGTTCAACTACGCCAGTTGGAAATTTCCACACACCTAGGCCTCGAAGTACACCACTCTTTTCTTGTACAACCAAAACCTGCAAAAAATAAGAATTTCAGCGTACGGAAGATATAAAAAAACTTCTATAGATAATGCCTAACAAAATGTCCTGTTTCATAACTCATAGTGATTGATAAGTGCTTTAGAGTTTGTAAAGGACGTAACAGAACAATAACAAGCTAAATCCTAAAAATTATCACATTCATTGCTTACCTCTCTTTTGTCATTCATTATAAAAGCGCCAACACCAACGCGGTGGGTTGCGTTTACTGGTAGTGTATGTGTTGTATTTGGAAGCCAGTAGGCAAGCATCAAGTAGGTGTCCTCTGCATGATGGTACCAGAAACCTTCCTACATACACAATGAAGTAAAAACATTTTCAGAAACAAACTCAAAATGGATCCTTCCATACTACTCCCTCCGTTCCAAATTTTAGTTCACTTTAGTTTTTCTAGATACATTGTTTTTGCTTTGCACCTAGTTATACACTATGTCTAGATACATAATAAAAGCAATGCATCTAGAAAAGCTAAAGTGAACTACAATTTGGAACGGAGGAGGTATTAGACTACTATACTACACAGTATGATCGTTTCCAACTGTTTCTCTTGAAAAAAAAAACAAAAGGTCATTGAAAAACATAGTTACCAAACTGTGAGTGTTACCAACTAACTATCAAAACAAGAAAGGACAATTGAATTCAGGTCATTCAAATATTTCACTAAAATTTTTCAATTTCAAATATACAAGTTACATAAAAAATACAAGCTCAAGAAAGTAGTTATACTACTATAAATATGGAAAAGGTGAGTTTAATTACCTCTACAACTGGTGGAATAAGGTTGGATAGGGTGATGGGCAATTTGATCCAGACACCTCTTATTCCCTACAATGAGGAATGTACAAAATAATTACAACTATAGGGATAACAAATGTAGAGCTCTTATATAAAAATTCTGTTTCAGTGACAAGGAAGTGGAAGCCATGCATTTGCAACCGCATCTCCTCCCCGTCTTGAGGTACCCATAAATGACTAAAGTTGATAGTAATAATGTGCAAGTACAGTAATCTCGATATATCTATGTCACATGCCTTGGATATGGTTGCTCCTTAAAGTTCATAGAATATCTACAGTTTACTACTTAAACCTTTAGAATAGTCGTTATGCATGGCACCAATTTGTTTACTTACCAAATCCTATTGCATACAGGTGCTTCCATAGATCTTTGCAGTAAATTGTCCACAATTCAAAATTCATATGTTGGGATATCAAATTAGAGGCGGATAGCATTTTTCACAAGCCATCTCAGCATGACAGGATACATAACATCAATGGTGAGGGGTATCACCTGTTCCCTCCATCTCGCCAGGGCTGCTTTCAAGGAAACTGAAAACACTCCAGGGTCCATCGGGGTCATCATCTCGATGATGACGCCTCCATGTTTGTCGTGCACAAAAGGTAGCGGCTCAATATCCCCACTCTTCTCAGCCACCGACAACTCGGCGGCGGCCACTGTTGAATTCGTGGAATTTGACATGGCTCTGTGGCCCCGTCCAGCACTCCAACTTCTCCCTGCACCAACGAAATTTCAGAAGAAAAAAACAGAATAAACTCATAGACTGAATTGTGCTAAATCACACACACAATTACGTAGCATGAGCTGATAAACCCAGCCACGCAACGCATAGTGCAAGGTGTGAAGAGTCATTATGATTACGGCTCCTAATAAATCCCCATACCACGTCCAAAACGAATTGACAAGACGGAAGTAATTGAGGATGGGTGGGAAAGGACTACTAGACCCACTAAACTGTCCCCGTCTCCTTCTCCTCACTTTCAGTTCACTATCCATCCATCGTGGTCACCTTTTCCTTCCGTCCATCCATCCATCCATCCACCATCCCTATTCGATTCCTTGTGCTACTAGATCTTAAAAAGAAAAAAAACACGGTATCCGAGAACATGGGAATGGGCACGCCCACGTCGGCTGCTCTGCTCATCCATCCGTACCATACGCCGGCGGCAGGCCGGTACACCCGTTGGTTGCTCCACTGTTTCCCAATTCGCATGCGGAGCTGGTGGGGTAAGATGAGAGGAACCTCACACATGGATGATTCATTCAACAGAATCGACGCACAAGGTAGGGAGAGAGGGAGGAGGTACGGATGGATCGATCGATCGTAGCAGAAGGAGGGGTTGTTGGATTTATGCCGCGAAATGCTTGCTACCCGACGAGGCGTCCGGATTGCTACTAGGCTTGGGCAGGGCTGACCACGGCGAGGCGAGGCTAGGGAGCAGTACACAGATGCTGCAGAGTTGAGAACGTACGTACCTCCGTAGCCGAGGGGGGGGCGCGGCGGCGCGGGGGCGAGCGAGGAGGCGGCAAACGAGGTCGAGGGGCCGGAGCCGGGATGAGGAGGAGGCGGCGCAGGCGGAGGCGAGGCCTCGGGCGGCGACGCGGCGGTGCGGGAGGAGGAGGAGCGCGAGGTCCGAGGGGCACACGCGAGCGCGTGATGATGCGGGCGAGGGAGAGCGAGTGGGCTGCCATCCGGCTCAGCGCATCCCCCTCCCGCTTTTATTTTGGAAGGGAGGGAGGAGGAGCAGGTGGAGACGGAGCGGAGGTCCGGCTGCAGGTGGCAGCAGGCGAGGTGGCAAGGGAACACCGGGACAGGACAGAACAGAACAGCGGCGGTCAAGGGTCAGGGTGGGGGCGGGTTGCGGCCTTGCGGTTGGTACGACGACGAGCAAGCGAGGATGACCTGGCCGAGGGCGAGGGGATACTAGTGGCCGGGCGGGTGGGCTTGGTGCCGACGTCGCTCCGGCCGGCACTGCCGCTGCCTGCCTGGCCCGCTCCTGGTGGGGTGCGAGATTTGGCCATTTCGCCGCGGGATCGCGCGCCGGTTTGGTCAGGTGCAGGCGCGCCGGTGTATGGGGATCGATTGAGTTTTTTTTTTTTTTTTGGATTTTTGTTTTTTGGACAAGATCAATTGAGTTCAGTTGAGTGGGCGTGCGGTATGCTAAAAATCATATAACAGCCACAAACTAACGAATTACAGGTTCTTTAGTTTCGAAGGAATGATTCTTTGTTTGGATAAGGCGTCGTCCGAAGGTAAAAAGGGAACAAAACTAGCCGGACTATGAACTTCTACTCCCTCTGTCACAATGCAAATGTCATTTTAGCTTTGAAAGTTTGTCCCAGAATGAATGTCATTTTGAGGTACTAGAGCAGGTTTTGCACCTTAGTATAGCACATGTACATACCTTTACCGTACCATTGAGGCCATGTCCAACGCTCCACGCTGTTGGTAGCCCCCGTCCGTGCCATGCAGGCTCGAATAGCCAAAAGTCAAAAATTGTTGGCCTCTCAGGTACTGTTGGTCTCCTGCAGAGGCGTCGGGTGCTCTTTGTGACAAAAGTTAGCATCCATTTGGTCGAGCGTTGGGAGAGAAAAGTGAGAGACCCTGTCCACAAGTTTGTACAAGTCATGTCCTTGGTGCCAAAAGGTGTGTGGGTTCAGATTCACAATAGAGAGAGTGCTCAATGCGGTGTGAGTTTGGAGGCCCTGGACTATCAATGCTTATGTGGACCACTTTTTTTTTTCTTTGAGGCTCACAGTAGGTGTTGCCCTGGTTGGGCGTGCCCTGAGCATGCATCCTCCTCACTGGTACGAATGATGGGATATATGAACGTTGTGTTTCTTACAACATTGTTAGGTGTCCTTGGTATCCATATACAATCCTAGAACCACAATAATATTGGTACGGATGGAGCATATGAGAATTTCAACATCGCTATCGAATGGTAGTAATTACTCCGTATAAACTTCATCGCTATCGAATGGTTTGATCTTTCTCATCAGGAGCCTGAGACTGCGATGGCCACTGCCCACTAGACACGCCGCCACGACGCCACCCTATAGGCTAACGCCTACAGTACGCGTATAGGGTAGAAATTGAGCAGCCACCATCCGGCCGGCCGGTGTATAGAAATTATTTACGCACATGTGACAGTCTTACGTGTGATGTGAAGTGCAAACAGTCTTGGCTGAACGGACGTGCAACCACTCTCGTCTGTCCACTCGGATCGAGCTATTCGTAGTAGGCGTCACCATCTACCTACTTATCTCAGATTTTATATACCCGCCGACTGTCGTGACACGCCTGTCGAATCTTTCTTCCAACCGCAACCGCTCGTCCGTCCGCCTGCGTCATTCCTTGCTGCTGCCGTCGCGTCGATCGGTCAGCGCTGCTGCACAGCACTGCAGTAAACGAACAAAATGACCGGACGACATCGGTGCACAGTGGAGTACCAGTGGCTAGTGGCCAAAGCCGTCGGCATCCGTCGGCATCGAGGAATCCCCCCCCACGTTTGACATCGGCGCCAGGCCTGCCTGCCTGACCCTGATTGAATTGCCGCGCCGCAAATCGGATAAGCTTTGGCTTGGCTTGCCTCGCCGCAAAGCAAGGCTACGCCTACGCACGGGTCACCGTCTGCGGCTTGCCCCGCTGGCATGTCAGGGTCAAAGAATTTTTGACACATCAAAAAAAAAAAAAAGCACACGTTTTTTTCCCCTTCTATATATCTAGACCACTTGCAAGAGCGCACACTAAAGTATGATGACACTCACAGCTCACGAAAAGTCCCGGTACACTCCAAACGCTATCCATGTCGAAGTCATTTACAGGTGACCAGACGAACACAGGAGTACAGGACCGAATAAAACGTGAAGGATCCATCGATCCAGCAGCACTCAGCTCCAAAGTAACCTGCTGACCACTGGTGGCTGCTGTCTCAGTCCCAATCTGCCTTTTTCTTTTGTTTGCTCTTCTTTTTTTGTGTGTAAAAAAAAATTATAAACTGTTCAGTACAGTGCAGTGCTTTGTTGTATACACACAACACAAGATGTATAGCTGAACCAAGTTGAGATAGATTATCTGAACCAAGTTGAGATTCAGAGGAGGTCGGCTTCGCGGTCGGGGACCCTGTACGAGTAGCCCAGATCGTCTGATTGCCGCCGTATGATGCTTGCCCTCTGCATCAGCCGCACCAGCTGCTGCACCACCTCCGACATCGGCGGCCGGAACTCCGGCTCCGACTGCAAAAAAATGGGGCCATCTTAGTCCACCTCTGAAACTATTTTATATGCTGTTGGATTAAATAGTTTCAATTCAAACCGACTCGATCGGTGGTTGCTAACAACTAATGATTGTTTCAATTCAACCCGGAATAATAAAACTGGTGATGCAATGATGCAACAACAAGGCTTTAACAAAGGAGAGATGGACTTTATATATGCAACACAACACCCGCCAAAGATAAAAGAATGTACCTGCACGCAGATCGCGATTATGTCTGCGAAACGGGAGAGGGACTTGGCAGGGTATAACCCATCCAGAGCCGGATCAACCATCTTGGCAAGGAGATCGATGTCGTGGAGCTGCGGGGTTGCCCATCTCACAAGAGACTGCTCTGACCTCTCTCTGGAGCTGCAGGTAAACACATTACACATACAGTTATCCAAATTGCAACAAGAACATCCAGTTGCACTCACTTATACTACAAATGACCAGGTCTCAGAAATGGCATTATACCTGTCAAGTGGCTTGCGGCCTGTCAACAGCTCTAGCATCACTACTCCAAAACTGTACACGTCGCTCTTTGCAGTGTATGTTCCTGACATGGCGAACTCAGGGGCACTATATCCAAAAGAGCCAACCACTTCAGCAGAAACCTGGGCATACCGGCATAACAAATTAAAAAAAAAACTGAAGACAACGTTTCAGATATACTAATTACCATTGATGGAGATATATGTCACTACATTGTTTACCTCTCTCTCAGGATTCGGTGACAGAGCAGCAAGCCCACAGTCGGACAGATGTGGACTGTACTCTTCATCAAGCAGGATGTTAGATGACTTGAAGGTCCTATGTACCACAGGGGGCAGGCACACCTCATGCAGGTACCTAGAGAATTAGATGTTACATGTAGTGCAATACTACCAGAATAACACAGCCTTCTCATGGAATGGAAATATCAGATTTGCTTGAATAACATAACATACTCTAAAGCTCGAGCGGTGCCTAACGCTATCCTTACGCGGGTGTTCCATGTGAGTTTCTTGCTCATCCCATCATCAGAGAAGTGCAGTATATCATGTAGTGTTCCATTTCCAATGTACTCATACACAAGAAGCCGTTGTCCATGCTCAACACAATAGCCTGTAAGAGGCACAATGTTTGGGTGTCTGAGCCGAGAAATGTTCGAGACAACCTCGAGAAAGTTATCTTCTTCATACAGAGACAGCGAAGCACTGTCTATCTTCTTCACGGCAAGTACCTGCCATCACATTCACAGGCAAGATTTAGTTTCACAATCATAATGAAACGAAACAAACTAATAATTAATTGACATAAGCAATGCTGTGTCACAATCTTTTTTATATATACTTGACTGTATGCTGTTGATAATGCAAAAAAAAAAAAAAAAAAAAAAAAAGTTACACATGATCCAGACAGTCAAATATGGAAACTAAACCTTACCAAGTTACAATGTCTCACCATTCTATCAGATATAAGGAACATGGGATACAAATGGAACAGCTCAAAATTTCCAATTAGGTCAAATATTCAAATATCCTATTACCTTTCCATTAGGAAATCAGCCTTGTAAACACGACCAAGCGAACCCTCGCCAAGGAGTGAGTCTTGACAGAAGCTATTCGTAGCAACTTGGAGAGCAGCAACTGTATATGAAGTCACTGTCACAGGAACCTTTGGCTTTTTGGCAGTAGAACCATCGGTACCATGCACTCTGTCCGGAGTCATCTTTCCAGCAGGTTGAAGATCTGAAGCTGCTACAACAACATCTTCATGGTTGTTGTTCAGAACTTCCCTATTAGATGCTGCAGCAATGAAACACCAAGGAATGTAAAAATATGAATGACTGAGCAGCGACGATTTTCCAATTCAAGTTCGACCTTTTATTTTTATTCTTTTCTTATCAAAAAATTATGACAACAGCAAAATCATGAGCTGTGGTTCTAGTAGTTATTTTTAATGTCCCTATTCAAAGAAATATCATGATTCTGATTCCTATCTGATGAATTATGAATCACTAGATTACTGATGACAATAAATGCTGGTATGGTAATAGATCACAAGAGTGCAGTAGTGCACAAAGAAATATGACCGTACCTCTTTCTATGTTTACTGCAAGAGAACCCACAATATCTTTTGGTTCACTGCTCTCATCATTATTTCTTTTTCGTGCATTGTGAAGGCAGAACACCAAGACAAAAAGAACACATGAGGCAGCAGCTATTGAGGCAACAGCTATCCCTATAAGAGGACCTGTTTGCATCTTCTTGTCGTCTTGATCAATAGGAGTCTCTGGGATAGTTGGAGCAGTAATAGGTCCTTGAGGTTCGTTTGGCTGATCATGTGGACTCAGAGTTGGTGGCGGGGAGGCAGGCATATTGACAAATGAGTTTCCTCCAACTCTGTGATTGCAATTACACCAACACATCGGCATGTATGTACTTGATGATTAAAATAGAAAATAGAAAAGTAAGGCATACTTGTGCATACATTAAATTTGGAATTGAGCTGAATCCTTGAGGTATCATGCCGCTGAAATTGTTGTTTGCAATATTTCTGTTTGAAGGTTGATCATAATACATAACGAGTTATCAGAAAAAAAAAGAAACATGAAAGGAAAATTAGCAGTCATATGAATATGCGGGAAGATACTTACAGTGTCGCAAGACTTATATTGCTGAGAACATCAACTGTGCCTGATAGTTGATTATTTTGCATATAACTGAATAGCAGGCAAGAAGACTCAGAACCATGAAACAGAAATACAAATGGGGGAAGATCTGGATACTTACAGGCTAGAAAGTTTTGACAGAGAGCCCATTGAAAATGGAAGATTTCCCGTCAGGTTGTTATAAGATAAGTCTCTGTAAGGGTTTAAATTAGCATAAGATGAATTCATAGGGTTTAAGAGCAGCTAATCATACATTGTACTGACACTAATAAAATTATCATCATCCTCACTTGAAAATTCATACTCCTTCGGGTCAAAATAAGTCACCCTAGGATCCCATGCGTCAGACTATTTTAATTTTCAACAATAATGTCTTGTTAGATTGTCACATGAAAATGGATCTGTAGATTTTTCTTGAAAAAATCATTAGATTCTGTAGATACCTCCTATGATTGGAAATAGAAATCCATCCATCTTTGTCCTAAATCAAAATAGTTTAACTTTGACCACCAATTATCCAAAAAATTATATAGCTTTACAACACAAGATTATCATTACTAGATTCATTATAAAAACTAGTTTTATAATATGGTTCTCATTTTGGTTAAATAAGTGTTCAGGCGTTAGCAAAAAATATATATAATATAGATAAAATTTCATTTCAGATAATATATTGTTAGTTGGAGTTAATTTTTTTGATTTAGGACATATCTAGATGGGCTTATATTTATGATCAAAATAAATATGTTACAATTTTGTTGGTGGCAATGTTATATTTTGAATATTGTATTTGTGCTCAAAATTACACTTATTATTTAATGAATGAATATGATATTCAATATTGAAATGGTATGTCCATGACTACTAATTTCAACCACACAATATTCAAGTTGGGCTTGCAATGCATACGAAAAACAACGGCAGTATTCCTTACAGTTCTGAAAGTGAACTGAGGCTTCCAAATAGGTCACCAATTTCCTGAAATAATGAGTTGTGGCTGAGATTGCTGCACACAGTGGTTCATTGGAGTTAGATTGTGTTTAACAAAAAAAAAAGATCATCAGAGAACGAATTACATCTTTGCAATGGAAAGCAACTTACAGGTACTCAAGTGAAACCAAATTGGATATAGAGTACGGAAGATTACCAGAGAAGTTATTTTTCGCCAGATTCCTGCGTTCGCTTTGAATCAGACTTCAAGAATCAAATAGCATGAATAAACATGTACAGGTTGGGAAACATTACAGATAGGTAAGGTTTGATGGCAACTGGTAAGGAATTGCATCATGCAAGTAGTTGTTGCTTAAGTCCCTGCAAGTATAGAAACGGGAGAAATAAATTATGGAAAGGACACGAGAAAACTGAACGACTATAATCTTAAGTGTTAGCTCATACATTGTTTTCAGTGCCTGTAGGCTTGACAATTGGTAACCAAGAGTACCATTCAGCTCCATACCAGAAAGCTTGCTGCAAAGCATGGAAAGAGACAGAACACTTCAGTTTTCAGCATCTTCAATTGAGGTATAGTATAGGTAAGTTCATATTGATTGTAAATAGAAAAATGAAAATGACAAGGTCCACATGCATTTTGAAGGAAATATTTCTACACTGCAAACTTCATTTGTTTACTGTAAGCCACATTTGAATAGCTTAACAACACACATATCAAGATACTGTTAAGGGCATTTTTTTTAAAAAAAAATAAACTATGAATTTCAGTTACATAATTATGCCGAACACAATGTATGACCATATCTCTCATCATAGCAAGCATGAAAAGAAGTTCTTTATTATATCTATATTATCTCCAGGACCAGTACAGTATGCTGATTGTTATTATAATATCCATTTGGCCATAACAGCAGTGATGGCCCTTTTTTTTTTTTGTAGAAAAGCAAGGCAGCAGTATCGGTGGATGGAGTACTTGTAAATGCTAGGCACCACTAACAAACTTTTCAGCAATCAGCATGAGAAAAAGGTTCAGATAATTGATCATCAGAGGCTTTCCGTTTTTTTTTTTTTTTGAAGGAGCCGGAGTGAAGTGGTAGAAGAAAAGAGTAAACACCGACGTTTCCGTAGTCATACTAGATAGAATCACAGCTCAATGTGACAAACAGAAAAATCTTGTCGTTTTCATCGCTACGTAGAAAGTCTAGATTTGGTGGTGTGTGTGTGTGAGGCAGAGAGAATCTCTTTTACATTGAGGTGACGGCGGAGCCCGAGCAGGAGACACCCGTCCACGCGGCGCCGCAGGGGTCGCCGCCGCTGGCAGACCACCCGATAAGCTGCGCCGGGCTGTTCCAGGAGCTGTAGAGAACCCCCAAGGCCGCAACTGCAAGATCAAGAAGAACCAGAACAACCGATCAGCTACTAAACCACATTCCAGGAAACCAAGAACGTCGAGCCGGGGAAGGAAGGCGCGGCGTCGGCCGGCGTGGTAGTCTGCTAAAACGGCATTACCATCGCCGGCGTCGGTGTCGGCTTCCGCCACCGCCACAAGCGCGACGACGACGACGAGCAGGCCGGCCGCCACTTTCGTAGTTCTTGACTTCATCCTCCTCACTAGCTTCTCTTCTATCATCTCTTCCTGCCCAGCCCTGCTTCTCTCTCTGTCTCTGTCTGTATCGGAAAATAAAATCTCCTCCGGCTGCAGTGCTCCTCTACACGGCCTTGGCGGTGGTCACCATGGGCAGAGCACCTCACCTCACCCTTCTCCACGGCTTTATCTATCTATCTATCTATCATCCATCCATCAGCGACAGCTCAGACACGCCTAGGAAGAAGCGCTCGATGCCATGCTTGCTTGCTTACTTCAGGCAGCCAAGGGGAATGCAGTGTGGTGTCGGCAAAGCTTAATTCCTCTCCCCCTCTCTGTCTCTGGTGTGCTGCTGGCTGCAGTGTGTGTGTGCGTGTGTGGGTGCGGGTACAGCGTGGGTTCCGGTCCAGGCGGATGTATCTAAATGCAGCTGGGAGAAGAAGAGAGAAGAGAATGGAGAGAGGTATAGGACGACGGACGGCGTGATTGTCACTACTACCAAATGTGGAGTGCGACCGGGGTCTGGCATCGCTGCTCGTGCATGCTCTGCGGTGGTGGTGAGGACGATGGCGAGCTCTAAACAACTTGAAAAAAGTGGGTGCTCGGGAATGACAGGTGCCTCCCCGATTGATTTTGATTATTCGTTGGGTGGAACATCAGAAAAACCAGTAGTCAAGCATGCTGGGTCCGCTCCCGAAAAGGTTGTTGGTTCATGTTCATCATGGGGGGCAAGGCAATTGGGCAGCAAAGGCAAACCGACACCTCTTCTTCTTCTTCTTCCGTAGTGGATAGCTGAAACGAACGAACGAACGGATGGACAGGCGATCTTGGTTCTGCACCTCACCTCACCTTCTGCAACATCTTGGTACTGACTGGATTTGAGTGAGTACCTCCCTTCTACGGAGTACTCGTATACATAATAGAAACTCGATTCGATCAGTCTGTTTTATACCAGGACAGGCTCTGCTACTAGGTAGCGCGTCCAAAGTTGGCATCATAGCAGCAAGTGATCGATGGCAACCCTCGTGCACGTCGTCCTGTGCTAGACATGGCATGTGCCGAGGCAAATCTGACGCCGACGCTTAAGCCCGGTGCACCAATCAGCTCAACGCTTAAGCAAGGTAATCGAGCGCCCGTGACTTGGATGGGCTGTGGCCACCTCCACTGTGGCCCCGCTGCCCGTGACAGGGTCGAGGACAAGGAGCCCCTGCCAAAGACACTCGAGAAACAACGCAGCGCCAAGCAAAGCGAGCTCCTGGTTTGTCCTGCACTGTCACTGTGCCCGTGTACTGAGAACCAGCCAGCCAGCAGCCCGCGGCCATTTCCTCCCTCACCCGCGGATCCAGAGTCCAGACGCGGCATGTGGCGTTTCCTCGCGTTCCGTCGTCGTTTACTCTCGATTGGGCGCGCTACCAGCCGGGTTTTACAGCTGAATCCATTCATTTCATTCCGTCCGCTCCGCGCGTCTGTTTTGTCGGCGCTGGATCGGCGGTCTCCCAAATCGGAAAGGCACTGGCTCTGCGGCCAACGCCCGCGTCAAGGCTCAAGCCGTGCGTGATCCAGGCATTCCGGATGGGACGCCATGATGCCTGCCTCATCAGTGACCACAGTCTTGTAGCCCACACTCCACAGTGATGTGCAGTGATGTGGGACGACGCCGCATGATTTTTTTCAGAAACACACTCTACAATGATGTGGGACGACGACGCGCGAATCATTGGGTTCTTTGCAGCGGGGGACCTGAGGGCTGGACGACTGGGGCAGCGGAGCGACGAAGCCGACGAGGCTCACCGCTCACCTACTTGAATGGGCGATGATCACTCTGAGACGGACGCACACTACCGCTTCTTGAAAAGCCACGTCGGCGCAACTACAGGACTACGAAAGGAAAGGAAATGCACGAAAAAGGAAGGATCGACGGGACCGGAATGCCGGAATGGGCAATGGGGTTTTCACCGCTCGGCTCACCAGATAGCAACGCGCAACTGGAATGGGAGCGCAAATTATGGCCAACCAAATGTAGCACACATGAATGTGCAGTTATTTAACGCTGGAAAAGACTAGCGATCGACCAGTCGCCATTATGCTATGTATGCATGCAACAAACCAAGAAGGAATGCCAACGACACATAACTTGTTTATAATAACATAT
This sequence comes from Hyparrhenia diplandra, assembly GCA_015847255.1. Taxonomy (NCBI): domain Eukaryota; kingdom Viridiplantae; phylum Streptophyta; class Magnoliopsida; order Poales; family Poaceae; genus Hyparrhenia; species Hyparrhenia diplandra. The sequence continues at coordinate 68,901 of JADLZK010000201.1, forward strand.
GAAAGCTGGACAAGAACTCACCTCGCACATCGCAATCGTCCGGACACCAGTAACCGCAATAGGGAATGCATTGGCCATCTGGTGCAACCAACGTTGTCCACAAGTGCCGACATTCTACCAACCAGGGGGATGAGATAAGAACAAGAAGGTACTTTAACCCACCCACCAAACGCTGAAGGAGACGAGCAGGCCAAGTAATACGTACTGTACTATGTGCTTTAGATGAATATAAGACGGGGACACCACTGTTTTACACTCCCAATACCAGACATAGCTACTGGATGACGAAGCCATATAGAAGGTTAAAAGCCGGGTCTGATGAGAAACAAAATGAAGGAACAGCAAAGCAAAAGGGAGGTGATCGATAGCTTCAGATGCCAAGCGTGTTCGATGGAAATTTAGGGTCAGCACCTGTTCTGCCGAGCTAGACCGACTGAATGATCACCGAGTTGGCCACGCCGGCTTCCTCGATGGTCTTGCTCGCATCCTCGAGTGGCTTTGGGGGGAACCCAGCCTGCAGGGTGTATTCGCTAGCTTCTGGCCTTGTTGCGTCGATAAATGCTCGCACATCGCTAATTGTGTGGCTTGTGTTGAATCGGGCAACCAAGCGACTGCCATCTGCAAACCTGATTTGGAGGGAGGTTGATGGCAAAGAATCGTCCACTGTGATTGTCCGAGGAGCAGTTACACTACTGGAAGCAGCAGCATTGGGAGTATTATTATTATCAGAAGATTCCATGAGGGTTATTCGTTCCCCTTCAAAAGGAGCAGCACGCTTGACTGGCTCCTGTTATCAAGGCAATTACAGACATTGATAAGGTTAGATACTCGAACAATTGAAGCAAGGTAATATTTCAAGCAAATCATACTTACAGTAAATTCTTCTTCCTTGCGGACAAGATTCACATTCACCTTAGATTTCCCATCAGCAGGCTCAAGCTCAGTTGGGCAGACAGAATCCTTGATGCTCTAGTAAAAAGAAAATGAAGGAATAAAGAAACTAACATGCAGCACCACAAACTCAACAAGAAGAGCTAAGAATAACAACAGACCAAAGGAGATAACAAGCATACAATAAGACACAACAAAAGACAATAAACGACAATGCACCCCAAAAAATATCTTATTAATGTTGAATCCTATATCATCCACCTTTCATCTACAGCTTACCTTCTGTCTACAACTTAAGGCTTTTACTATGTCTATAACTATACGAAAGAAAAATACCATGGCCCTCTTCCACTCCACTAATACCTGGCTGAACCTTCATGTGGCGTAAGTGCTTAAATATATAACTCAATAAGAATAAGCATTTGCTTGATCCCTTGGCCTATGCCTGAATTGGTTGGTTCATAGAACTTGGCAAATATAGGTCAAAGTGTTACTTCCAATTGTTAAATTAGGTTGAGTTATCATTTCCTGACGAGATACAAATTCAGGCATGAATAAGACTTCACTGAGAAAAGATTTCTCAAACAGAAGCAATCTGCCCCCTTGTGGGAAATTTGAGGCTACTGGCTATTAAAAATTTCCCTCACCTACCACCAAACAGCTCCTGCTCCATCCACATAATTATTTGGGGACCAGTCTAAAAACAAAACAGTTGCAAACCATTATGATGAAAACCACCAGAGAAGTAATACTTATTCCATGTGAAAAGAAAATACAGTTCCATATGATCCCTTGATTCTTCTAACTCATTAATTACTCAGAAATCTATGGTTCAATATAAAGTCTGACTCTGACACACATCGTACTGTACTGGACTATGTGCCAACAGGACAAAAACATATATATGTTTGAAGAAAAGGTGGATGGTGCCTCACATAAAATTAGGCATAGTAAACTGTAAACCAGAAAACCAGAAAGTGATAAGCGCAGTAGCACAGAACAGAGTTCTTTACCTTTAAAAAGGATGCATTTGCTGGATCATCGAAACTTCTAAGTGGGCCATCGTTTACTGTGAAGCCATTCCTCCAGAAGTAGATGTTATGGACAATTTCTTCTGGTGGCTGTGGTGCACCACGCTCTACAGTTTCACCTGTCAGAAGTCTGCCAGTCCCAGTAAAGTTCCTCGAACTAGATCGCCGGCGAGCCTCAAACGGACCTTGCTTAGCCCCCTTTCTTTTAGCTTGCTTGAATACCTCATCCGTGTTGTTTTTACGTTTTGATCGATCTCTAACAACCATTCCACTGAAGACAAAAGAAAAAGATTAAGCATAAAATATAGATGACTACCGGTATATCAAGGGTGCACAGCATATGATTAAATTACTAACTATTGCTATATAACTTGTGTAAGAATCAAAAGCATGGAACCCATGCCAATATACATTAGAGTAAAAAAATAACTGTCACTAAAAAGCCAGTACATGATAAATGCACTCTTTCATCTACAAGATTCTACATTACAACTTCCAAATTTGCAGTGTACAAAACAATAAGGCAAGTCAGAACTGAAATCCTGGTTAGTTTAACAATGAAAGAAGTGGCGAGCAAAGACAAGACCCTGCCAACTTCAATGGTGTTGTAATGCTGTCAATGAGAATAAAAGTTATTTCTCAGAAAAGACATGACATGAAAATGTTGAACAAAAGGAAAAAAAGAACACAGCAGTACCCGTGGGGGGTTGGGGGTGCAAGTCTCGGCAAGCAACCGACATGCAATATTTAATAGGTTAATTGCAGAATGCTGACTTCCACTAGTCCCAATTAGCACATCTTGAGAGACTAGTGGACTACGGACTAAGTGGGACCACGAGTCCCTCTTCTAGTCCGTATGTTTGGTAATTTAGGGACTAAATGAGACTAAAAATTAGTCTCTAGTCCCTAGTCTTGAGCGAAGCAAACAGGCCCTCAGATAGATCCGAGATAAATGGCTGATTACAGAGCAACCAAGAATCCATCAGCATTCCAAATTCAAATGTGGTTCATTTTCTTTAATATCAAAGTTTTGCTAGGCGCTGACCCTTAGCCTAGCGCCTATGCGAGATTAATTGTGGCTAGGCGTTCTAAATTCATTCATATTTTACCACAAAAGACTTAAGAAAAAAGAAAAAAGAGGACACCTATGAGCCAAGACTTGTATAGAAAGGCTCGTAAAACAGCCCAAGCCCATATCTGAGCAGCAGACCTTATCTCTACCCTCATCCCCAACCTTATGCCGATTTCCTTCATACTCAATACTGTCCCAGGCTCCTCCGCAGCGACATCCTCCACTCCTGTGTCGCCTCCTCTGCGCGTTCGCACCATCTGCCGCCATGCAATCTCTCTCGCCCGCACGCCGCTGTCTCCCTCACCAGCGACCTTAGCCCGCCTAGGGTTCCGCCTACCCCCATAGGCGAGGCGGGCACCCTCTGACTCGCGCTTAATTGCGCCTAGGCGAATGCATAGCGGAACATTGTTTAATATGATAATGAAGAAAAGATCAAAACTAAGGAGTACATAGTTAAATCTAAACAGGTACAACAAGAAAGATATCAATTATCCCTGAACCTGATAACTGACCAGCAACACATAAAAAAAAAGATTGCCAACGAAGAAGCTTAACAGTTAGCAGGGCTCACCAATTCAACCTGCTTTCATCAATAACTAGTTGTCATCCTAAATTTTTTTCAGGGGTTTGGCTCAGAACATCGCTCTAATCCGTTAACAAGTAATTTAAGAGGCCCACTTATGTGCCACATGTCATCCTCTTGGCTAGGAGCTAATTTCTGCCAAGCCCTAGCCCACCTAAACACTTGTCAGGCTGCAGTGGTGCCCTGCCACTCGCCTATCACCTAACTCTTTTACAACAATGAAGGCATGCATTTTAAATATCCAAAGCATGTTATCAGTCTTAACTACTTAGTACCTAAACTACCAGGATATCATGAAATATCATACTATGAACATCTATGCAGTAGCTGCCCTGTGCTGTTCCACAGTTGTTTTTAAGCTGCTGTAAAAAGCAGTATTTGGAAAGGCCAAAAGCAAGTTCAGACAATTATATTAGGGAAGGGTAAGCTCGATACAATTGTTGGTCCTCACTGGGGTTAACTTGGGTAATCTAATACACATTAATATCTTCATTTGCAAACTAGATTAAAAGGAACAAGGTCTTAAATATCTAAAAACAGCTGTACCAAACAACATTATCATAATATACCCCAGTGCCAAATGGAGATTTCAAGAGTCAGGACAACAAATTCTATTTCAGGCCAACTGAGTTTGCCTCGAGTTCAGCTGGTCTCACCCTTGATAGAGTTGTGGGACAGCCAGCTGAAGATTCAAACCCCAGTCTCCTTTGCTTCCAGGTGAAGCAGGGTGCTAATCTACCATCTGACCCCTCACTTGAATGATTTCACAACTTAAGTCTACTGCTAAGACAAATGAGATCATGCAACAGGTTGCCATCAAATTTTGCAAATGTTACCCTTAACAAATAATTGACTCTTAGATTTCTCTAGCTAGGGACCTAGGGTAAACCGGTGGCTTTTGATTGCTGCATAGCAAGCCTAAGCAACTCCTAAATAGTCAAATTTGACATACTCTTAGCATACAGGATAGATACTCAAGTTTTGGACCTCTTTTCTCATGATTAAACTTGAAAACGTCAAAAACACCCAGAACAATGTCAAGCATAATGTCTTGCACCTTATCATGATCACATAAACTCAAGCCTATGGAAGGTCATTGCATCATTATCAAAAGTGTTGCAACATGGTCTGCATTGTTTATTTGAAGCTAATTGCTAGTGTTATTAATGTTGAAGAACAAATCAAGCAATCTAGAGGAACTAGAGATCAACACCTCCGTTGAGCAGAGTATGAGTCAGATTTAAATGCAGAAAATGGGGATTAATCAGAAACACAAAGGCTTCCCCTCTTCAAGTACATTTAATTATAGCATCATCCAAACACAGCACATCTAATTATAGCATCACCCCACCAGCAACCCATTTTGATCTTAAACAAGACAATCTACAACCATAGAGATGAGTACCTCGACCTAGTTGGGAAGAAGACGACTATCCCAACCCTAGAGATTAGAGATTTGAGATCACCTTGTCTCGCCGCCAGTGAAGTACTCGGGCGGTGGTGCCCATTCATCGTCGTCTTCAGAATTCTCGTCGGACCCCGCGGTTCCCTTGCCACCACCGAGATCGGAGAACGTCCTCACATTCCCCCGCGCACTCGCACCACCCGCCCTGGCCCTGCCGCCGCTTCTGCTCCCGCTCCCACCGCGCGTGTCATGGCTTCTCTTCTGCCTCTTCACAGGCCTCCTCCTCCTCTCCTCTTCCGCCGCGGCCTCAGCGGCGAGCGCGGAGGCGTCCTCATCGTCGCCGTCGTCGCCACCGACGTAGTCCTCATCATCCTCGTCCTCGTCGCCGCCGCCGCCGCCAACCACGTAATCCTCATCGTCGGTGTCCTCCCCACCTCCCGCTGGTGCAGCTGGTGGCGGGGGCACTGGATCGGCGGCGCCGGCGTCGGCTTCGCCGTCTACGGAGTCGTAGTAGGAGCGAACGGCGGATTCGAGGGCCCAGTTGTGGCTCTCGAGGTAGAAGGCCGCCTCCTGGGGGTCGCGGAGGTCACGCCGCAGAAGGACTCCACCAGCGATTGCGCGGCCGCTGCCGTCGGCGCGCGGCCTGCGTCACCGGCGGCCATCTCGTCTGCGGCGGCCGCGTGTCGAGATGGTCTGGCGGCTGGGGCGGGGTTTGGGGCCGGGGTTTGGGGTTTTTCCTTTTTCCTTTTTTTTGGGTGCCCTTTTATTTTGACCTTCTTGCTTGGTCGTCTGGTTTTTCCTGCGAAATGGCATATTTCCTTTTTTTTTGGGTGCCTTTTTTTATTTTGACCTTCTCCATCCGGGCCGTGGGCCTTTTACGCCGCCGTGGCGTGCGAAATGGCTGGTTGTGAATGCTTCGTGCGAAATGGTATAGTTTAGTTTTGATTAGAGAATCTCGGTTGGAGCTGATGGGCTATATACGGCCCATGGAGATTTACTATGATTTTTCAAAAAAAACGAAAAAGTACAGCCCATGACACAATTGAGGAGCCGTTTTAGTTGTTGTTTTTTTTTTTTTTTGAAACTTTTAGTTGTACTTATTGGAAGCAAAAAACGTTTTTCTCTTCCTACTTTACTTTGCGAAAGTCCTCTTTCCCTCCTGAACTCTAAAACTAGGCAAACCACCCCTCTCAACTTTTCAAACCATGTATTGTACCTTTCTAGAGGGTTTTAAAGACTTTTTTTTTTTTTGGTTTCGGCTAAATATATATTTAAAAATTAATTGGAATAATAGGTAACTACAATTTCTATGGTCCAATTATGGTGAATTTTTATAGTGGCCTAATTATTGTATGCTTGAACTGTAGTTAAAATTTCATATTCATTGGATCATGTATAACTTACATATAGTTTTATTTAGATTTAACAAGCATAAACCCTAAATAAATCTATAACAACATAAAACCTAAATAAATCAATAACTTGCTTAAAATTTGGAAAGTACAGAGTGGATTCACAGCGAGAATCATTCCCTGGTTGCTAAACATATTTTTCATCAAGAAGTGATTCTTTGAAGTGAATCTTTGAAATAAACTAAGAGGTTGGGAGCTAAAAAGATAGCTTCTTCTAATTCTGTGAAGTAATTCTTCATCCTGATTTTGAGGGTTTATGTTAAAGAATAAAAAAGAATCACTTTCAGTCATAGAATCATTTCACCAAGGAGCAACAACTGCCAAACGAACCCTAAACTAAGTCTACAGAACTCAATTTCAGTCTAGAATTGTATATTTTTTTGGGCCGAGATAATATCTATGAAACACAAAAAGAGAAATGCAAGTCTAACAAATCTTGAACTAATTTTATGACTCCCCAAGATTGGAAAAAAAAAACATGGATCTTTATCTTGACAATGTAAAATTTCCACTACAACATGTTGTTGGCTTACAACACGAGAATGTAAAAACCTGAAATAGCAGTATACAAGGCTGTATGACGCACACGGAACCTATGCACGCCCACTGAAGAGACTGTACAACACACATTTACAGGGGGCTTCTGACACGGGCAATCACCACTCATAATTTACACACATCATACAAAATCGCTGTCACACACAGACACAGGCGTTGAGGCGTACACGCGCAACGCTCGCTCCCGTGCCAGCAGCCCGGATCACGCGAAAAAGCCTTCCCCTACCCCTACTTTTTTTCAAAAAAAAAAAAAAAAAAATCCAAATCCGTCCCCCCAAAAAAAGACAACGGGTGTGTTTAGAAGCCCAAATTTCCTGTATTCCCATCACAACCTATCACATCCTATTACATCGAAACATTCAATGCACCCAAAGACCCTCGCCGGCCACTATAAATTTTAGGTAAATAAAAAAACTAACTACACAGTTTAGATGTACATTGCGAGACGATTCTTTTGAGCCTAGTTACGCCATAATAGGATAATATTTACCACTAACAAACGAAACATGCTACAGTGTACGATGTGACGCGCTACAGGAATTTTCAGCCAAAATTTTGGCTTCTAAACACACCCAACCACGACATCCGAAGTCTCAGAAACTACCACCCAGACGACGTTGGACAGAGGACACCTCTCTTCTTTGCATTGCCGTCTTCTTCACGAGATGCCGATGGTCTTACCGAGCAGCCACAGGAACAGTGTCCACTCGCACATGAAGATCGTGTGCAAGTAAGACCGATCCAGCGTGAACCCGAACACGGTGATTCCGGCTCTGTTGTTCTCCAAGTATGTCACTGCAAGGGAATCCAAAAACCGCCGAGAATTAGTCATGGGATAGCAAGAGCAGGGTAACACAGAAAAGAAATTATATATAAACTGTAAGAGGGAGGAGAGGTAATTGAAGGCTGATTGATTACCTAGTGCCTGCCTCTTCTGGAAGGAGATGACATGTGCGTGCGGCATATGAATCTTGGTGTTCTCCAGGAGATCTTCGTCGCCGGTCTCCTCGCTGTACTCTGTGTCGCTATCGCTCTCGGGTTCTTGTTCGATCATGGACGTGGAGTTCAGGTTGGACCCAGGCTCCCCTTCCTCCTCGACGGGCGCGATTGTGCAACAGGCGTGCCACTTGGTGGTGTGGCCGGTGAGGGCCTGCGCCTGGTGGGTGATCTTGGCGGCGCTGCTCAGGATTATGATGAGCCCGGACATGAGCACAACTGAACATAGCTGAAAAATGTCAAACTATTAGGATATCCCTAGTCGTCAGCCAGGAAGAAGAAAAACAAAGAAAGCAACCGGAACATTGAATCGTAGTTAGGATTTTGAAATTGTCGTTGGAATAAATACGCGACGAGCTTGTGGTTAGTTGGTTACCATATATAATCGCAGTCTGACTATGAAACTAGAATTGGTGTTCAGGTTAAGCATTCTCTTTCAGATGAAGTGTCGTTTCGGGTAAACTGCAAATCTATGTTCATTCACGTTTGTAGTGATGCAAAATAGCTGAAGCATAAAGTTGCAACAGAAACTTGGAATTTTTTTTTTTTGAGAAAAGAAACTTGGAATTTAGCTGTTCTGCTTGTGATGTAATCCATTATCATTGTCATTATTACTCATTTATTCGGGACCTCGTGGCATAGTGGTGTTGCATGTTTACCTCCAGAATTGAAAGGAACAGGTGTGCAGCAGGACATCTTTTGAGAATCAAGATCCAGCGCCAGACAGATCATTCATAGCTACTATTAGTTGGGCGTGTATCACATCACGCTTCAGGTTTGGTGTTTCCGACACCGCGCTAATCAGTAATTGCTAACTAACGATCTATTGGGTCACAACACAGTACAATCATTCATTCATACCAGTTTGCAGTCCGATTCAGCGTTCAGACCGCCTGTTTTGTTTCCCCTTCCCGATTTGATTAGGCCCCTATTTATGATCCTTTCATGTACGCAAACCCATCAGCCATCTCACTGATTCTATATTGTCCCAGTTGTGCCTTTTCTAGACGTGACACATCGGCAATTGTTGATTCCGTCAAAATTAAGAAAGCATACTACACTGTAAAGTTCTCTCTCTCTGCTTAATCAATCAGGTTTGCCGTAGGAAACATAAGCGAATGAATTTTGGGGGAATTCAACAATTATGCCAAATTGGGCGCAGGCAGTGCAGTTGCAGTTCATAAGAATCTGAACACGAAGCCGATCGAGCAATTAAGGTGTTGTTGTATAAGAGACTCACCGCGAGCTCGCCGGTGTTGAGTAGGTCGTCGACGGAGTCGCGTCGCGTGGTGAGGAGCACGGAGGCGAACTGGCTGGCGGTGGCGATGAGCAGGGCGGCGACGATGAACTTACGGAATCGATGGCTAATAACCTTGAGCTGCTTGCGTATGTCGAGGTGCTCTCTGAGCACGGCATCCACCCCAGCCCGTCCCTCCTCGACCTCCTCAAGCAGCGACCCAGCAAAGTCCTCGAGCCTGAGCCCCTGAAGATGGCAGATGAGTCTGAACAGTACGCAGGTGAGGAGGTACACAGCGCTGCGGTACATCCACGACGCCATCTCAAGCGAGCACGCGAGGACGTCGCTGAGCACGTCGTTGGCGAAGAACGGGACGCGGTCGGCGGATGTGGCGTACCACCACGCCTTATACGCCGCCTCCGCGACGAAGCAGGGCGCGACGAGCGACGCCAGGAGGCGGAACGAGAAGGCCAGGCGCGCCGTGTAGTTGAGCCTGACGCGGTCGCTCTTGCCACGGAGCTTGTCGAGGTGGAGCAGGCGACGGAGACCCACGCGACGGAAGGACGAGGAGAGGCACAGGAACCCCGCTGCTGAGGCGGAGGAGAGCGAGAGCTGGACCACGGCGGAGAAGGGCCTGCGCGTGGCGCGGAAGGCGAGGAGGAAGTGTGCGGTGGAAGGGACGGCTATGGCGAGGACGCCGAAGAGGAGCCAGGAGAGCGCGGACTGGCAGGGGGATGAGTGGTCCATGCATACCCAACGAAGGCATGAGCGGAACCATTGGAGCTCGTCGTCGGCGCGGGAACCGCAACGCTCCAGCGTTACCCCGCGCTTCAGTGCGCGCGGGAGGAGCGGCTCCGCTGATGCCGGCGATGATGCGGCGAAGGACGGGTTTGTCGGCCGCCGCCCCATCGGGAGCAACAAGAGGGGACGATCGGTGGATCGAGTGGTTCGATTGTTTGCGCAGCTCAGGTCGGTCGGTCGTTTGCGATTGCTTGGGCGGGCAGTGGGGCGTGGCGTGGGTGGTGGTGGCAGGGTACAGGTGGCGTGGAATGGAATGGAGCGGGAGGAGGGAGGCGTGGGGTTATTATATAAATGGTGGCTGACTGGCTGGCTGGCCGTGATTGTGAACGGGGTAGCGTGCGCTCGGGACCTAGGTATCTGTATCTCTCTCGGGACCTGGTGGGACCGACCGATGCGTGGGGGGGAGACAGGACGGCGGCGGATGCCATGGGAGTGGTGGAATTGGATGCTTCCTGTTTCCATTCCATTCCGCGGCAGCAGAACAGAGGAGAGCAGAGGAAGGACTCGGATTCATACGGGGCAAACGGCGATTTTCTTTCGGGTTTTCACGGCCGGATGGCGATTGGTGTTTGACGGCACCTGGATCTCGGCTGTCTGTCATCAGTTCAGACTGGCCGCTGGCGGGATTAACATGGGCCATATCAATATCCTTGGGGTATACTAGTCCTACTCCGTTCCATGACAGTGCTGCGAGGTCTAGTATATGGGCTTTAAATCAAAGACTGCAGCCGGAGATGCCATGACAATTCTCAGTGACTGAACAAAAACTCACTGCCCCGCTCTGCATGCCAAGGGAGCCCGAGCCCGACGCTCCCCGTCAGCTTCGTCACAGTCAGCAAACCTGTGGAGTGTGGGCACGGGCACCAGCCATGCCTGCCCCAGCCAGGCTGCCAGCCAGCCGCTTTCGGTTCCGGCCCCGGGTCTCCGGGCATCCGCCGATCCGATGTTGACACACTTCCTGCGGGGATGATAGATCATTTGTGGCCAAGTGGTAGAGAAGCGCAGCGACGTATCATATCAGACCCGTCGCAGGCAGCCAGGACCAGGCGGGATCGACGGCGAGGACGGAGACCGATCGCGCACGGCTCCTCTCCCGGCCTCGCGCGCGCGCTCAGCCAAGTCAGGTCAGGCGTCGTCGCGGCAAAGGCATCGCGAGGCTCGGCTTCGGCTGCCTTTCAGTTTCAGCCTGCCTGCCGCCTGTACACCGGCCCTGCTGCGACGCGGAAAGCGACTCGTCTGTCCGTGTCAAGGCTTGGCCGGTGCCAAGGGGAACTTGACCGCGTCTGTCTGTTCGTGCTGCAGGAAGGAAAGAGTGATCATGATGATAACCGTGTGCGATTATGGAACTTTGTTCCGTTCTCAGGCGAATCCAGAAGAATCTAGCGAAAGAGGGCGTTCATTAATCCAGAAACACGGGAAAAAGAGAGGAACAATCGGTGGTCCTGATTTCGTGAGTACAGAAGTTTACGACTCCAGACCGTGTGCGGACGACTCCAATGAGTAGTATACTACCCCTACGTCATTAAATGTTTGTCGCTCGCCAATGGTAAAAGCTACTGCCAAGAACTATATATTAAAAAATATATAAATATTTATCTTTAAGTAATTAGTATCATCGAAAAAATCTTTTCGTCTATTTTTTAATAAATTTATTTAGGAATATAAATATTACATGTATTTTATACAAATCGGGTGGCACGAAAACCAACGACGATGGGAGGGAGTACGTACGTGCGTGCGTGACACAGACACAGATTCTCTCCAGTACCACTGCTCATCATCACATCACCGAATACGACGATTTCGACCAATCATTACAGAGGTTCGTGGTATCCAACGTGATTACGTACGTGAGAGTTCAGATACCGCTCGAAAAAAAATAGCAAACGATTTTCTTGGAGGCGGAAGCAACGCGCCTGACAACCTGACGGTGCGGCGAAGAACACGGCCAGTCAGGCAGCAAGACTCGGTGATCGATCACAACCGATCATGTGCTGTGAATCTGTGATCCGGGCAGCCAGCCGGGCTCCGGTCCCCCTCGGCATTTTTTCCCTTGCCTCGCCCAGTCGCCCGCCCCGCGCGCGGCACAACAAGGTTCTCGACGCGGCGCGACGTGTCGTCACGCGCCGCGGTTCGTCCAGGTCTAGGAAGGCAGAGGCAGCGTTTTGCCGGTGACCGGATTCTATCAGTCGGCGGGCGGAGGCGTCGTTTTGCCGGTGGCCTCATGCTTGGGTCTGAGCTCTGAAGTTAACGGCTCGGCAAAGTGACGCAACGCCGGTGCTGAGTCACGCATACGCCGGCCGCAGTGCCCGCACGCACCCGTAAAGAGATCGCAATACCTTTTGTTTTCTCGCCTCTCCATTTGTGTTCGTGGCTTCGTGCTGTGTCCCAATTTGACAGCTACTCCTCCCACATTAATTAATTTGATTGATTAGTCAAACATGGGAGCCAGGTCATGTCAGCTGTTTTCGTTTCTCGTTAGTTGGCTTATCAGGCATGTCGCACCACGTACTATTGGTGTCAATAAGTACATGACCAGATAGTCATACTAAAACAAATACTCCTACATGGCCACATACAGACAGTACTAGCATTCTCAAAAAAGAAAAAAAAAAGATACAGACCGTACTAGGCTACTAGCTGAGCGTGGTGCTTATCAAATGGATCAGGAGTTGACACCACACACACACCTGTTCATTATCCACCGCCGAAACTCTGAAGGGCCGGTTGCTTGACACGAACTGGTCAGAACTCAGAATGGCAACGGTACCGAAACCCGAGTACCGACGGGTTTTACCCGATAAAGATGCGGGTATGGAATGATTTTTCTACCGCGGGTGCGTTATTGGAAGAAATCTTCTACCCATCGGGTGCGTGGGTGGGAGGTGCGGGTGTATGCTACCCATACCCGTCTACCCGTGGGTAATAAATACCCATATATCACTAACAATCATAATAAATTTGGCCCATATAACACTAGAATTTGAGCCAATTCAACTAAAGTCTACATATATAACACTAGTATTATTGCTAATTGATGTTAGATTTGCTTTTGTGCACATATATTGACCTAATATTTATTAAATATTTGAATTTATAAAGCATTTCATATGTCATACTCGGGTATGTTCGCGTGGTGCGGGTTACCCGTCGTGTAGAATTTACCCGCCGATGGTACGGGTATGGAATGACTTTCCTACCCGCATGCGGATACGGGTAACCCGACGGGTAAGATTTACTCCCTGGCGGGTGCGGGTACGGGTGGGCACTACCCGTTGCTACCTTTTCTTTCAAGTGAGGAGAGGCCACAACTCTTGTCAAGGCCCCGGGGGATTGGACTTAGAGCAAGTATTATGGTGGGCAGTAAAGCGGCTAAATGCCGATGTGGAGGAGAGAAGGGGGAGGAGAGAGAGGGAGAAGCGGTCGTAAAGCTTACAGCTGGCTTGGGCACAAGAACCAAGGCAATATGTGAGATAGACAAGTGGGGTCCTGTATTAATTAGAAAGAGCTAACTTTTTTGTATGGGTGGGTGGGCTGGGAGAAGGTTGTGGGGTTCCATCTGTGCGGCTTGTAGGTCTGTATTATATCTTTGCTCTTATGGATCAAAAAATGTCTCATTAGTAATTCCATTTTTTTTTTCGTTTCAAAAGAAAAGTAGCCGGGAAGGCCTGTCGGAAGCCAATTGACTCCGGGTAAAATAAAAGAAAAGAATTGGCTAGGGCATTATTAAGGGAGGAGGGATAATCTGATGTCAATGAGGAGCAATTAATTAATCAAAACCATTTCCCTGCCCCTTTGGGCGGTCAGATAGCACAGATAACTTCTTTCGTCGGCAAAGGAGCAGAGCCACACGTATCGGAGAGCTTATGGCTCAATTTGGAGAGCCAAATTGCAGGTGCTAGGGCAAATAACTCTTGGTGCCACAAAAGGAGGAGCACTTCTGCTGCCTTTTCTCTCCAGAGTTTCGAGCATAGAATGAAACTTTTGTTACAAAATTTTAGTTACATGATTCAGCGTACAAAGGGAAATTGTAATAATAGCATAACGCGATTATTATCAGTAGTGATAAGTCGTCAAATTTATGAAACTACATTTTATTGCAAGCAGATCGAAGCAGCATCTCCACGACCTCCGGGCACCAAATATCTCAGGTCGCATCAAGCATTCAAGCTTGATGGCAACAGTTCACACTCCCCAGCTCAGCGGCAGGCTGCATCCGGCCACCGCAAGGAATTCAGGGAGAGGACACGGGTCATTCTTTTCTTCCTTCATTCATCAAGGCATCCGTCAGAAAAGTTCTGGTAGGGCAGTTCAGAAGAACACCTGGACCTGGGCCCTGCTGGGATGACGGGCATGTGGCGAGAGGCCCATGCACATGTGACATGCCATCCGTCCGGCAGCCCAGCAATGAGGTCAGACAATGGTTCGTTTCTGGGCCATCTGGTACGCTCGCCGGCAGGCTGTGCATCAGAGCCAATTCAAGAGCCCGTATCCTTATCCTTCTCAACTTACAGCTCCGTGGAGCGATATTCATGGATGACTTGGAGTCGGTAACCCGAAAGAGCAAGGGGAGACTAGCGACTGCGCTAACACGGTGGCAAGCGATTGCGCTAACACGGTAGGGAGTATCCATGGACAAGGTTTCGGAGTACGTGGCTCTATAATTCAAGAGATCAATAGCAGGATGGATGGCTTCAACTTTGATGCCCATTGTTTAGTTACAAGCTATGTTAATTTTTTTGGTAGGCGGATATGTGTAGTTTGTTTCCCTTACTGAAGGAGTTTGTACTCTTATGATATCTAAAACTCCAATAAAAGCTCTTATCTCCCACTAGGAGGTAAATTGGAATTCTCAGCCTTCCTATTGGTCCACGTCACACGTCACCGAACACCCACTAGCAAACCCCCACTACACCCCACGCATGCATCAATTCCCACCATCCGTGTGTGCAACTCATGCCTGTTCAATTGTCGAAACTGAAGAATATGAGAGGCCAATCGATCGAGGCCATCCTCCGTCGTCCTGCTTCCTGCTATTTAAAGCAAGCTAGGCCTGGTGGAGGAAACATGCTGCAGATCAGTGGTTGGCAATATCTGGTGTAGCTGTACGGCGACCAAGTCCCCGGCGTGAGTAAGGCCTCCAGAGCGGGCGCTCAGGAGTCAGCGGCGCTGCTTCCATGAATCTAGGCAGGAGAGGTCAAGGGACGGGGCGACTTCAAGCCGGCAATGACGCTCCTTCATCATCGACAAGGAGTGGGCACCAGCGGTCAATTCCGCGACTCAGATCGCACGGATGTGGTGCGACTCAGAGAACGGCGGCGTTCCCCTCCGCGACCCCGTGCAGGTGGCCACCAGGATTGGGGCGATCGACGCAGCGAAGAGGTTCAGGAAGACCCCCCAAGCGGAGCCGGCTCCTGTCCGCGAGCGAGCAGAGAGGGACATGTGGGCGATGCAGCTACGAGGCTGCAGCGGTGCCAGGCAAGTGGCTGCAGCGGCGGGCGGCTTCCGACGATCGGCAGCCGAGGCTGACAGCAGTAACTCTCGCTGGGCCAGGAAAATCGGCGGCAGCGCGAGGCCGCGGCGGCGCAGGGAGCGCCAGAGCGTTAATCGGCTGCGACGCTGCCGCGCTGCGTCTCGCGAGCAACACGGTACCAACTGTGAGCGCGAGTGCACATCGGTGTGGGATGTAGCAGGTGCCGGCGACGGAGCATGCGACATCAACGGATCTTGCTCGATTTGTTTTTCTCCCGTTCTCCATTCTCTCGATCGATTCTTTTGTTTTTCTCTGCCTCGGTTATGCTCCTGTGCATTAACTATTACTTACGTGAGCAAGTTCATTTCATTGCTAACAGAGAATTTGTAGTTATTATATAATATATATAAAGTTTCTCTCTATATATCTTATAGTTTTTAGTGATCAACATTTCAAGTACTTTTATTTCTTTTTTTCATACCCGCGATGCATCACATCAAGTCATTTCCATGATGAATCAATCTATCATCAAAATCATTCGTATAATGAAGGTGACATCTAATCAACTTTTTTTTTTCGTATTTTTCTCTTGCATACCAAGAGCAACGCGCGAAATCCCTAGTATATAGTATATAATAATGGAGGCCGGCTCGTTTGCTAAAACAAATATATAATTTTGACCTATTGCTCATACTTTTATTATTTGGTAAAATTAGTTTGTAGACTTGATACGCACTATATATTGGCATCCATCGTATACGTGCGTGCACGATCCAAGCTTATAGTCGAGATATAAAACAAGAGCAAAATGTGTATGGTCGGATGAGCTGAAGTAGGTATTGATCAACGTATCAAAATTATTGACAATTTAACATAGTATATACATATATATATATGACCTGCAAACTTTTATTTAGTAATAACGACAAACATAAAAGAACACAAGTTCTATAACGTAGTACTCGACATAAATAAAGCATGTTAAATCCTTAAATCTTAAACCTTAGCTATAATCCTAAGTGCTAACAATGCTAATGTAAGACAACTCTACGGATCCAAGATATATTTTACCATCTTGTCTTTCCACCGCTTCGGTTGGCCTAACATTCTTAGGGCCTGTCATTTCTTGAAGCTTTTCGCCTTGAGCACCAATCCTGATAGCGACCAAGTGCTTGTTCCCGCCAAGCGGATACGGGAGCTCATTTTTCTCCCGATGCAGCGCAACCCAATAGCCTCCCTTCCCATCGGGTCTCACGTTGTCTGGGTATCCTGGCAGGTCTGCGAAAATCTCCGATGTGTTTGCATTGGGCCCATGTATCCAATACCTAAGGAGCTTGCAAGGTCCGGTGAGCGCGACGATGAGGTGGGTCCTGTCCTCGCTGATGGCGATGCCGTTAGGGTAGGTCACGCCGGACTGGAGCACGGTGACCTGGTTGGTCTTTGGATTGTACTTCATGATGCGCCCCGTGGAGTCTCCTGACGCCGTCACCATCTGGTGTTGTGACCGCTGGTACGTCTTGCTGCTGTCGGTGAAGTAGACATCGCCGGTGACCTGGTCGATGTCCACCCCATTGGTGAAGCGGAACGGCTCGCCGGCGGCCTCTGTGGCTAGCACGGTCGCCTCACCGCCGTCTGGTCCTACCCGCATGAGCCCCATGTATGCGTCCGCGATGTATAGGTTGCCAGAGTTGCGGTGGAAACGAAGGCCCAGCGGCCGGCCGCACGAGCTCTCCGTGGCGACCGCCGGGAGCTCAGACGGCGCGTCGCAGTCGTTCTTGGTGTAGCTCGGGCTGTACGTGAACGTGCTCCAGCCAGCTCCTTGGCCACCATACTTGAGGATGCGGCCGTCGGAGATGCTGACGTAAGGTCCGGCGCCGTGGCCGTCGAACGCGACGCTCTCGGGGCCGACCAGCGCGTCGGGCAGCTCCAGGCGCTGGCTGTTCGATGCGTCGATGGCCTTGGCTGCGGCGGCCACGGCGGTGCACGGCAGGAGCAGCAAGACGGCGAGAAAGATCCCAAGCAGAACCAGCTTTGACGTGAACCGGCCCATGATCGCTTTTCGCCGGCCGAAGAGTACGCAAGGTTCACTACTCTCTCGCTGGCGTTTATGGGTTTCGATCGGCGATCGCTGACTGTTTGTGGAACGGCCCAACGGGGCACCTTTTCCTCTGGTTTTATTGGGGCCTTGGCTTGCAGTCCGAACCGGTGTTAGGACATAGAAGGATTCCGACTCGAGGAGCTGGAACTGAGACGGATCCTATGATCCTACTCCCTCTGACTTTTGAACTTCCCATCCGTCTTATTCAAAATATTTATGTAAATTATAAAATAAATTAATCAATATTTAAGTATCTTCATTGATAAAATAAGTCATAACAAAATAAATTATATTTGTACAAAAATTTGAATAAAACGAAGCATCGAATAAGACAAGACGGAATCCGGGGTGACAAAGGCGAGGGGAGTATCACGTAGCCACGTAGGTTCCATGTTTGGTGGCTGCACTGCAAACTCCGATACTGTTTTTCTGAATTCTGATTTCTCAGGGGAAACTAGGCCAACTCAATTACTCAAACAGCAGAAGTAAAGGGCAAAAGAAGGTGTTCACCTGAGCAGCTGAGCTGAATTGCTCTCCCTGCCCAATCATGATAGGCCTGAGCCAATCTCTAGATTTTCAGAACAGATAAGCAAATTGGTTTAGAGGCCTGATCTAGCAGCTTCTGGTATTTAATACGGCAAGTCAGACGCAATCTACACTGGACTACAAATCGGGAAGGAAATTAAAGCATAACACAACAGGAGATTCAATAGACTCTCCTATGACACAGAAAATTTAAAAGCTTTCAATGGAAACATTTCTTTCTTCACAATTTCAACAGAGTCTGACAAACCACGAACTTTATATTTGGTTACGGCAATATATAATCCTGCTGTCGCACAGCCTTACAAGATGCACCTATAAGAGCAGATGCAAGATAATCCTGCTTCCACACCGGTAGAGACTAAGGTTTTACCTCAAACTTTGATATACTGAAAGTTTGACCTGAAATCGCTGCTGTTCGTAGTAAGCTGTCAGTGACGCTTGAAGAATTCCACCATGGGCTTGTATATGAGTTGTGGAGCGTTGTAGCCCATGACAAAGTCGCCGTGCGCATAGTCAGGCATGTACAGCACCTCGATGTCATCGCTGTCATGCTGCCTGATGATCGTCCGCAGGAGGTGCCGGGTGTCAGAGACGTCGCCGAGGAAATCTTGGCCGCCATGGGTGAGAAACAACGGGACATGCCTCGGGATGGACGAGAGGTTGTATTGCGGGGGCTGTGTCTGATTGTAGTGCTTCATGTTCTCCTTCACGCTTCCGTAGTCGTACTTTCTGATCGCTAGTTTCCTGACCACTTGCCATGACAAATAAATAAATTTTACATAAGCATGAAGCTGGGATCTTTGTTTGGGCGACAGATTGTTAGATTCTTTTTGTTTCTGATAAAGATTTTTACGCTGTGACATGTGGATCATGTTTTTCACAGAGGTTGATTGTGGACCGTGCTGCAGGAAGATGCATGTAGTCGAAGCATTGAGGCAGCAGTCCGGTCCTTCCGTCAGGAAATCAATCAAATCAAATTCATAAAAGCCAAAGTTAGTATGATCACAGCCAAGCATTAGCATCATACATATTGTTAGGAGTAAATTAATTAATTAAAGTGGAGGTAACACTGTTACCTGCTACAGCTGAAAATAAATCATAACAATCGACATCTGGGTCGACGCAGACTTGTCCTAACAATTCTTGTGCAATTCGCCTGTCATGCAGCACAAAATTTGTAGCAATCAGCTTTCTAGGCTTGAGCTAGTATTATGTGCATTTATCTTCTTCCTGATAAGAAACACAAAAAGTTGTAGAATTGCCTACCCAAGAGGATTGAACTCGTGATAACCTAGCATGCGAACTGTCTGCACGATACAGAAAAACATGGCTAAAAAACACTGAACATGACATTCAAATTAATCAACAGTAAGACTAAGGGGTTAGTTCTACACTACTTTACTTCTGCAAGGAAGATTCGAGCTGCAAGCAAGATAAGCCTTGATTTCATCCTGTTCAGATAAGCAATGGGGCAGAGCAACGCGGCTGATCGCACTACGTCTGTTATCTTGTGATCTGAGAGGGCTGCAAGCATAATCAAGGTCCCCTAGAGAAAAGAGCAATAGTTTCAGCTTCTTCTCCAGTTCTCCCAGTTCCAAGACCCCAGGTCGATGGTATACTAAATAATAAGGCCATATGCATGATTACCAGGGAGTGACCAATATAGTGGATTTTCTGGCCTCCTGTTTGGTTAGAGACAAACTGAAGTACAGCAGGAAGATCATAATCAGCAAGTTGGTCCCATGACCAGTCCCAAAATGCCTGCAAAGAGCACCAGTATTGTTTTAGTGAAACATTTTGACATACTGTTTCTTGATCAAATTCAAGCCTGAGATGCGAACGTAACCGGGTCTTCTGGGGTGAGGGTGGTATGTCTGCGACTGGACTTTGTTCCACGAGTGTTGGCGATCCAAACATCGTACCCACCATCAGCCAAAAGGAAGCCTAGTGATTGTTTTGGTGTACTCAGTACCCAACAGAAACCATCCTGTCCAATCAGAAAATTCAGTTTTTAAGTTGTGAACAGAATATGGATCACATGTGTTATGTTGAACAATGTCCTTACCACCAGCAGCCCATGGAATAGTAGTACTGGTATCCTCGTATCCTCAGTCGAGTTAGTAGCATTGTTAGAAAGACCATGAGGGATCCTCTTTAAGCTAAGAATATAGCCATCCTCTGTTGTTACATGATATTCTTCACATGGATAGCCATAAGCTGCTACTCGTGCCTTGCACATACCTAAAAGGGTGGGGCTGTGGGGGCATTGATCATCACTAATATCATTTGTAGAATTCTGCATCCTCCATGAGAGAACACTTTGTGGGTTTAAGGAAATGAAAAGAATCAGGGAGAGTAGGTAGAGACTTTGGGCCATCTCTATGGGGAACTATGATTTTTGGCACTAGAACTGAACCTTCTTCTGTCAAACCATGAACGGGACTGCAGGATATATATAAGCTATAATTTTGTGTGCTTCAAAGAAAAGGTGGGGTGGGGGGCAGCTGTAGGGATGGCCTCTGAATGACACTGAGTCTCTGGCTTGAAAACTGACTTGTAATTTATAGAACAGGCTCTGCTATGTGTATGGGAGTTTCGTTTCTAAGTATAGCATGAAAAAATAATTTATCACCGTAGATCCTGTAAGTATTGAATGTGGGATTGAATTGAATAACCATAATACAATCATGCCATTTTGATGATGAGAATGAATATATATAGGCCGTTGATCTCACTTCACAAGAATTCTGTGACCCCGAGTTCTGTTCAAGACCACTAGGAATGTTTTAGACGAAATGGTAACATTATCTATTTGTACCAGTGCTAAGAGGGGCAACAAACATATATTCTAGTATCATCAGTTCATCACTGGAGCATGCTATCCAGATGTCTCTGTCTCCCTGATACATGCCAAAATCATCATCAGTTCTGCATGAGCATTACATGAGATATATACTATAGGATATCCGTATGCAAACCTAAGCGTATAGTACACCTTTGCCAGAGCAAAAACGAGTACTATCTGAGTTTGGTCCGTCTATTTGGCAACTTAGTAAATTTTTACAAATAAATTTTATAAGCATGCATGTAATTTCTTTTACATGCACGTAGTAAATGAGGGGCATTTTGGTATTTTATAATCCGTATGCAACGGGAAGGAACTGCAAGCCATGCACGATGGGCTCGGTGCTGCTTAAGTGCACTGCTCGCCGGGTTTGTGGGCGCCATCTGCACGTTCGGGCATGCATTTCTGAGGTTGGAAGGATTGACGAAAGTGGCGCCGCCACCATTGGTGGCCACTACGTCAGTGGCGGGATCTGCAAGGTGGAAAAACTGAGCGAACACAGTGTCGGTGGCAGCGTGCATCATTGTTGTTGGCGCGGGAACAACGGCGCCGCCGGCGCATGCTCCCTGCTGTGCTGATTCATGCTGTGGCTCTGCTGCGGCTGCCGGCGCCGCTAGTTGTCTGAAGGACGCGTGAGCCGCCACCACAGGAGCAGGCTCGCAGCGCCGGGGCTCGTGAGTGGCAGACGACGTGTCGTCAGCGCGCGCATGAGCTCCGTTGATGCCTCCTCCGGCAGGCGCTGCACGCGCCAAGGACAGCTCAGGGAAGTCGGGCCTGGCCCAGTGTGCCCGTGGGTCACCCTCATCGCGGCGTCGTGTCGTGCGCGTACGCGGCCTGCTCGGGGGTCTCGTATGACCCGAGCCACAACGAGGCGCGTGGTATATGGATGCTCCACGTGACAGCGTCATACCTGTTTTTGCGCTAGTGCACGCTGTGTGGTAGTTCCGCTCCGCACCGGCCGCCCACTCGGTCCTCGGCGCGGCCACCGCGCTCGGCGCGCCTCGATAATGCCGCGGTGGTCGCCTCGCCTTGCAGCATCATCCCTTGATCTGAACTCGATCGCTCGCCCCTGCCGAATGGATGGATGTGCAGCGTCTGCAGGCGATGTGGCAACGCGTGAGCCCAATGCACATCCATCCGGCATTCCGGCAGAAGGCGCGAGTTCAGATCGAGGAGGATGCCAGGCGGCGGCAATGACGGCATCTTCGACCTTGCGAGGCGGGCGCCGGTCACGACGAGGACCGAGCGAGCGGCACGGGTGGCACCACCCTGGGTGCCAAACAACTACAATGGCGTGCACAAGCGCAAGGACAGGTACTACGCCGTGATCTGGAACGTCCACACTGCGCGCCTGCTTTGACTCGGGTCGTACGCGACTCCCGAGGAGGCAGCGTACGCGTACGACGCGCCGCGAGGGTGACGCGCGGGCATAAGGCCAGGCCCAACTTCCTCGCGCCGGCGCGGGAGGAGATGTCCACGGCGCGGCCCGCGTGCCGCAATCGTGCTGCGGACGTGGCGGGTTAGGCGTCTTTCGACAACTGGCAGCTGGCTGGGATGACGGCCGCAGAAGGGCCACAACATCAGCAGCAGGGAGTGCCGGCGGCGGCGTTGCTCCCGCACCAACAGCAACAACAACCCTCGGTGGCATTGCCACCGTTCACACGGTTTTTGTATCTTGCAGATCATGCCACTGCTGCCATAGCCGCCAATGGCAGCGCCGCTGTCGTCGTCAATCGTTCTCCTTCCAACCTGGGCGCCTATGTTCTGACACCGCAGAACATGCAGATGTCGCCCACCAATCCGACGAGCACCGAATGCAAAAAAACAAAAACAAAAAAAGGTATTATCGATCGATTTTACTGGACTTGTGATGCCTCCTTATCGTGGGTGTGTCAGTATGTGTTGTTCTGTAGTAGTTTGGTAACTTTGTTTCAGTTTCTGTTGTCAAAAAAAAAAAAAAAACTTTGTTTCAGTTTCCTGTGCTGTGAGCAAAGAACAAAACAAAGTTAGCTGAAATAAGGGCTTATTTGATATGGCTTCGTCTAGCTCTGGTTCCTTTACAGCTAGCGTGTTGAGGAGTGTCATGAATCTAGATCTTTAAATGTTTTTGTCACCATGCATGTGCTTGGAGAGGGAGGCTACAAAGGGGTAAAGATGCCACAACGGAGGTATATGTTTGGCCGGTGGTGGTCGGACTTAGGGAAAGGTGATTTTGGAGGCCATCTAATACTAGCACTCCCAAAGTAGAATGTTTTTGATATACACCGGTGTATGTTTTCAAGGTAATTCACAATAGCACGGCAAGTTTCCATGCCATTTATCTTGTGGTGCTTCCCAGTTATTACTTATACAAATAATTTTGTTATTATACTTGTACTACGTACTACAGTGTACTACTCCACAATGTATTTTTAGCAGCCTTTTATTTCTTTGGCAACACTTGCTAGCTTTTTTCCCCTTGTTTTCTGTACGAAAAAGCTACTTGTCTTGTCTTTCATGGTAGGAGGGGGAGAAACGTGAGAACTCTGGACAAGAAAGTCATAGACGGTTTTTTTTAGAGATGTACTCCCTCTTGTCCCAATATCGGTGTCATTCGGCTATGGGTATTTGGGACCAAGGAGAGAGCACAGTAAACTACACATCCTAGCTTTGGGCGGCCGCGTGCATGCTGCAGAGGTGAAGTTGAGGGAGCCATGGGCAGATGGAGATCACGAGTGGATTGGACCTAGTTAACAAAATTAGGATGGGCACATAACTTTACTAGGTGCAGGGGCCTACGTGATGCGTAGAACGACACTCTTTGTGAGATTTTTGCAAAAGAGCTAGAACGACACTAAAAATAGGACGGAGGGAGTAGAGTCATGATTATATCCTTAGAGCAACTCCAACAGCAAAAAAGTAGAGTAGTGAACGAGTCCCATCCTCCCTAAGAAACATCGGAAAAGCTAGATCTAGAAGATAAAAAATTCCTATAGCAAATTAAGCAACAACCTTTGCCTTTACCTTCCTGACCATATATACTCCCCACCATACCCCCTCTAAATGAGGGCTAGACTTTGTTCAGTTTTTTCTAAAAAGTAAAATGGACAAGAAAAACTACCAAGGTTCCCTGACTTCACAAAGAAAAGTTGGTTGACGGAAAACCATAGTCAATCAACTAAGAACCTAGATCTATAAGAAAAATTGAGCAAATAAAAAAGGTTTCGAACGAGTTTTTACCCGATATGTCTTGTAAACGGTATCAGGCTTCGTCGTAGCCATGAGGTTATAGAAACATGAACATCCTCGAAACATGTGGCATGTATCTGCTATCCCTCCGTCTCGGTTCAAAGAATCTTTCTCGTACCACATCCTTCCCCAAAACATCTAGTAATTAAAACGGGATAGGGAGTATACGAGCCCACGGGCCGCCGCCGAGCTCCGTGCCGGGGGACGAGTGTCGTCGGGAACTAGCACGACACCATGGCTAGTGACGGAAGGGAGGAGGCTGGAGGGCGCCGCCATGGCTGGGGAGGAGAGGGAGGAGGTCGGGCTCTCGGACGGGAGTGGCGGCGGCACTCTCGGACGGGAGGAGGGAGGAGTTGGGCTCGTGGATGAGAGAAATGAAGTAGTGAGGGAGAATTGGGTGAAGATGTGAAACCCTAACTCCTCTTTATATATAAACCAATTATGGACGGGTTATGGGCTTTTTCATGGGCCTCGTGAATATTAACCGAGGTGGGCCTTATAAGTATCCCACCTCGGTTAAATAGAGCTATTTTCTATGGTAGATTTTTTTTTACAAAAACTGCCATGGTTCATAGATTTTGTGTGGCGGGCTTTTAAACTTAACGGTTTGCACAAAAAACTGCTACGATTAAGATTTGTGAAATGACATGCAAAATCAATTCGGTAGTAGTGAATGCTAGAGATAGAATAGTGTTAGATGGATGTGCAGCGGCTGCAGGTGATGTGAATGTGCCAGGGTTGAACTTGCGTTTTTTTAAATATGGCTCGTTCTCTCAAGCCACAGCCGGCGCCGCTACCTCGTATGTACAACAAGAGATCGGGATTAATTTCACGCCTCTTAACTCAGGGATCGAATCTTGGTCACTTGTTGTATCTATCATGAGTCTATTTTATTGTAATTAGTTTTTGGTTCGAAATAAATCTTGGTCTATTGTTGAGTCTCTTGTTAGATTTATTATTTTCAGCTTGGAATAAAATGAGGTCCAACCGGGATGACTTACCGTGCTTGACTCGAGCGTTACGGCAAGCTGCTGCCTTTTCAGTGAGTGCGTCGCGTCCTGCCGCGCGCGTGTTGCATTGCGCTGCAACTGCAACGGACTCGATCGGCCGGGCAAGGCAATATACGCGATAAATGATAATGGCCGCCCGCCTCGGCTTTGCTTGCATGCATCGGTGGTGCTCGATCGATCGGTTGGCAAGGCAACGTGATGCACGCACGTCATTTGTCAAGTTTCAAGCCCACACCAAACTGCTACGGTAACACGAGGCGAAATCTCTTGAGCGATGCTAAAAATAAAATGGTGAGAATTCTAATTACTTGGTAAGGATTGATATATATATATGGATGAAAAGTTAAAAAAGGACAGATAGTGAAGGGTTAAATTGTTTGCATTCCAGAAAATATTGTAATCATGGTGTTTGTGTACATTTTATTTGTGGTTATGTAATTGCCGTTTTCTAAGTGATGATGTGCGGTTTAATTAGTATGCTAGCTGAGAGAGATGTACGCGTTCACATATGTGAGAGTGTAAAAATATATGTCTGACGCTACGACATTCACTTCCTATGTATACATTCAGGCGGCCCAAGGCCGAGGGGTGGGACGCTGTGGGCCACCGCTACCGCTTGTCGCCCGCAACGCGGGAGGCCACCGCCGCTGCTCGAATCTCGCCGCTGGGGCCACCGCCGCCACTCGGCGCTGGCCATGCATTGGTGCCGTTGCTACCGCCACCTTCCACATGACCCACGGATGAAGATGGGGCGAGGAGATGGCTGGTGGTGCTGCCATGCTGGGGAAGGAGGAGGTGGCTACTGTCGTAGGGCCGAGTTCCCGTGCCTCGATGGGAAGGAGGTGGCACGCTTTGCGACGGGGAGTGCGGCGCTGGTGAATGTAGCATAGAGTGAGAGGGAAAGAGAGGGTGTGCGGCAGGGGTAGGAAGGGAAGGTGGAAATTAGCTTGGGTTGTCTCTTAGTGTCAGGGAAGCTGTGGGCTGTTAGTATAGGCCTTAGTGTCCAATACCGTGCGTGTGTTGATTTTTCATGCCCGGCCGTGCGCGGTGGGCGATGCAGCGCCCAAGCACGGTGTGCTACGTGCTTCGGGCCGACCGAGGCACGATTCCGACCGTGCCATGTTTGGGCCGAGCGAAATCCCATGCCTCGTGTCATGCCACCGGGCCTCGTGCTTTGTGCTCGGTGTATAGCCCTTGCCCTATTTTAGATCTTGCGGTGTAAAGTAGAGCGCTACCTTTTTTTTTAGATAATGGAATTTAATCCGGCTTCATCTATCAAAAGATAGAATCAGTCCAATTATTACAAAACGTTTGACCGACATACGTTGTCTTCATAACCGAAACAAAGTAAAATTTAAACTAAACTCAACCAATGTATCTTGATGACAACCATCCATTGGAGCGAAAAAAAACCGAAGAGCGAGAAGTTTCAAGATCTTTGTCCTGCATGGATCAAGATACCCCTCCTATCTTCATCTTTCTTTGTAGACTTGCCCATTGCCGTAGCCAATCGTTCCCCGAATATGACCCGCAAGAGATTTTTTGGTCGACATTTATCAAAAACCACTTCATTTCTAGTTATCCACAAAGTCCAACATAATGCCGCAGTTGCTGTTAATAACAATGAATTAAGCTTTCTATTTCCCATCTTGGTCCATCTTGTAAATAAATCATTTAAATCATTAGGTGGTGATAACCCAAAAAAGCATGTGTACAAAGCACGCCATAAAGACTTGGCATAAAAACAATCAAAAAAAGAGATGTTGAATTGTTTTAGGAAAGTGACAAAGCGAACAATTTTTATCACCATTCCAGTTCCGCTTAACTAAATTATCTTTAGTTAAAATGACACCTCTTTTCAAGTACCACGTAAAAATTTTTAATTTTCATAGGGACCTTAATATGCCAAATATCTTTAGACACTCGACGGCATTGTTAATTAATGCAGCATACATGGACTTAAGCGTAAAAGATTCGGATGCGTTTAGACCCCAAGAAAAGATATCCCTCTGTTCGCTTAAATTTAAATTTTGCAAGGATGCAACAATTCTATACCAAGCATTTAAATTTGCACCCACTAAATTCCTTCTAAAAGAAATATTTAGGGGTTGAGCTAAGTACTTGTGCAAATGAGAATCGTTTTTCCTCTAACAATATTAAAAGCGAAGGGAATTTATCTTTTAAAGGCTTATTACCCAACCAAGTATCATGCCAAAACCTGGTTTGAGACCCATCTTTTACCTTAAAAAGAACCAAGATCTAGAAAACAATCCTTGATGTTCATCAAGCTTTTCCAAAAATGCGAATCTGTTGGCTTTTTATAACAACTCCCTAGAGTCTTATCTTTTATATATTTATTCCCTGATTAATTCACCGCCACAGACCATCCTCATTTAGCAATTTGTATGACCACTTACTTAGTAAACATTTATTTTGTATACGCAGATTTTGAATGCCCAATCCTCCTTGATCTTTGGGTTGACACAAAATTTCCCATTTTGCTAATCTATACTTCTTTTTATGCTCATCATTTTGCCAGTAAAAGCGCGATCTAAAGCAATCTATTTTTTCAAGAACACCTTTCGGTAGTTCGAAAAAAGACATCATAAACATCGGTAAAACCGGACAATACCGAATTTATGAGAACCGGCCCGCCCCCTACCGACAATAATTTTCCTTTCCAACCACTTAGTTTCTTTTTCAATCCTTTCCTCAATAATTTTCCAATCTTTATTACTCAGCTTCTGAAGTGCATAGGTAAGCCAAGGTAGCGAAAAAGGAAATTTCCCAACAACACAACCAAACAATTGCGAATAAAACTCTTCCTCGTTCTTTTGCTTTACCAAAGCAAAATATCTCACTTTTTATGGAAGTTTATCTTCAAGCCCGATAGTTGTTCGAAAGTACTTAATAAAAAGTTTCATATTTTGCCTTTTTGAACATCATGGCTCATAAAAATAAGCGTGTCATCCGTATATTGTAAGATGGACAAACCGAGTCTGGATTAAGTTTGGGATAATTCCCTCAACCTGGCCTGCATCCTTCGCTCTTGCTATCATTATGGCCAACATGTCAACCACTATATTAAATAGTATGGGCGACATGGGATCTCCTTGCCTCAAGCCTTTTTTTGGTTTGGAAATAATTACCTAATGAATCATTTACTTTAATATTAACATTACCTCCTTCATTAAAACTTTCTATCCATTTACACCATTTTTTGTGAGAACCCTTTCATTCTTAAAGTTTGTTGTAAAAAGCTCCATTTAACCTTATCATAAGCTTTTTTCAAAGTCTATCTTAAAAAAATTACCCCATCTTTCTTTTTGGTATGAAGTTCATGAATTGTCTCATGAAGTATCACTGCTCCTTCCATAATATTCCTACCGGCAAGAATGCCGTTTGTGTAGGTTTAATTATCCTTTGTGCTACGGTAGTTAATCTATTCGTTGCAACCTTAGTGAATATTTTGAAAGACACATTCATGTAGGCGGATGGGTGCGTATTGCTGAATTACTTTCACATCATTCTTCTTAGGTAACAATATGATGGTTCCAAAATTGAGGCGGTTTAGCTGAGAACCCCTTGATGGAAATCCGTGAAACAGAGCCATCAGATCATCCTTTAAAAAGATTCCAAAAGACCACGATAAAATTCTTGGGAAACCATCCGGGCACGGTGCCTTATTATGTTCCATCGAAAGATTGCAGCTCTAACCTCATCAACGAGAGAACGATTACGTTAGAAACTCATTCTCCGGTGAGAAACACGTGGAATATCGGCAACATTCGCCTCATTCAGCACAAATTGTGAAGCATCCGGGGGGCCAAAAAGGTCCTTATAATACTTGGTAATATGCTCTTTTAATTGAGCATCACCATTTATTATATTATTCCGTCCTCAAGCTGAAAAATACGAAGTTTTGCGATGTCTACCGTTAGCAAGCAAATGATAGTACTTTCGTATTTGCATCCCCTTCTAACAAATGTTTTGCCTTAGCTCTTTGGTACCACTTAATTTCTTCCTCCCGTAATAATTCGGCTAACCTTTCATTTAACACATGTTTTAGATCCAATTCCGATTGGCTGAGAGATATTACTTCAGCTTTTTATCTAGTTCATCTAGTTTGTTCAACAATTCTTTTTTTCTTTTTTTGTACACGCCAGCGACATTTTTAGCCCATCCACGGAGAGATTGGCAAAGCCTTCTAATCTTGGCCTGCCAACGCTCTATAGGAGAGCCACTTACGAGAGGTATTTTCCCAAACTTGTCTTACCATCTCACAAAATCCATCTCGTAGCAACCAACCAAGTTCAAATTTGAGCCCGATGTTGATTATTTGGAGATGAATTATTTGTAGAGAAGAGTAATGGTGTGTGATCAGAAATTTCTCTGTTTAAAGAATGTACAGTAACATGAGGGAAATTGCTTTCAAAGTCCGTACAAGCAAGGACTCTGTCTAACTTTTCAAAAGTTTGATTAGGGAGGTTATTAGCCCAAGTGAAATTTCTACCCGTCATTTCGATCTCTCGTAAATTAAGTGTATCAATTACAGCATTAAACATAAACGCCATCTATCTTTGTAATTATCATTGTTTTTTTCATCCGGTCTTGAATAATATTAAAGTCACCACCTATAATCATAGGTACAGTTTCTTTAGAACATACTCGAACAAGCTCGGATAAAAATTGAGCTTTATGTTCAACTTGGGCAGGGCCATAAACTGAAATTAGATTAAATTTGAAGTCATCTTCTTTATGTCTTAACTTGAAACGAACAAAAAGTCTCCTTCCTCAATCTCACCAACATCAAAAATCAACAAATGAACACCTAGAACCATACCACCAGATCTACCCCTTGGAGCTTTATAATGCCACGAGAAAATCTCTGCCCAAAGACAGATATTATTCAAAGTGGATTGTGGAAAATCAGCTCTACCGGTTTCGATAAGGCAATGAAATCTAGGTTCTTTTCTTTTTGTTAAATCGACGTAAATCTATACTTTTTAAAATCTGCGAACCCATTGCAATTCCAGAATATTCCTTTCATTTGTTCAAATTGTTTTTTTATATAATTTCTTTTTTCTTTTCCCTCTACCTTTGCTAGAAAGAGATGATACAGGAGTTTGTAAACACTTAGGATCGCAACCCCATCACCTAAACCCTCGGTAAGCTCGGAACAAATTAAATTTAGAGCCTCTAAATCCAAAACATCCTCCTCCGAGCATTGTATTAGCATCATCATTGTCTAGATTTTTAGAAGAGACTGAAATTTGGCGTTGAGCTAACCGATTAAATTCCACACTTCTTAGTAATTCTAAAGAATTATGAATATCAACACTAGTATCCCCTAGAACAATACCCAAATCCTTTGCTGAATTAAATAAAGAAATATCATCTCTAGAAATAAAAGACATTTGCTGTAAATTATTACCTTTCAATGTCGTGTCCTCCAGATTCTGGCGCATTTTAAGCTTAGCCGCCTTCTCCGAGGGAGTTCGATCAATGCTTGCAAAGCAGACCCTCTTGCTAGTCTTCTCGAGATGTCACTATCCCACAGATTGATCTTTTAATTTATTAATCATTCCCGAAGTCATTTATAGGGGCCCTTTAAAGCAGGAGTCCACTTGACCATTGCCACTGGGCACCAGCTCAACCACAGGCCTTTTGGCCGCCTGTATGGCTGAACCCACCTCACCTAAATTGCGCTGCACACTCTTTGGATCAATATCCATCTTTTGTTCTCCTTCTGTGTTTCCTTTGGGTTCAGAGCTTGGGTTAACATCCTTCTCCTTCTCCTTCTCTGCCTCTCCATCCTTAGGATTTTCTTTCTCTTTTTCCTTCTCACTATCTTTAGGGTCTTCATCCATGGTAGGATCCAAATCTAACAGAGTTGGTTCACCATCAGAGCCCCCTTGTTCCACTCCAAACTGTAAACTGTATACAAAATCTCCAATGACCACATCCACAAAAGGTGGAATGAGGTTCGGATCAAGCACAGCTACCTTCATTCTTGCTCTTCCATATTTCTTTAAAAATTTAGTATCAACACATTTGGGGACACCTAGAATTGAAGCTACTGCCCAAATGATGGGAAATTCCTTTAATTCCCTAGGTAGTCCCACAAATTGTACCCACTTCTTCTCTATCTCATACTTATACACTTCATTGTCTTTGCCCTTCTCAAATTTTATCACACCTGGAGTAGTTTTTGTTTTCATTTCACCCCAGTTCACCACTGTTTGTAACCAATCAGCAGAAGGGAAATTAGTGACAAAGGTATTATCCTTCACCTCAATATCCCACTTGACCTTCCCTGGTAGTAACATGTCTAGTTCCACTGCTAAAATCTCAGCAGTAATAGAACCTTCTAAGACACGCACCACCGCTGAAGTTTCATCTAGCTTGTCATTTAAATTCTCAGAAGGCGCAGGAATATAATAAAATCCCAAACCTTCCACAGCATAGCCATACGGAAGAGCAGAGACTTTTGTTTTCTTCATATTCGGGCACACTTTTGTAACATGATCACCACAACATAATTCGCAAAAAAGAATTGACTTGCAATCATGTATGGTATGACCTTTAGTTAGACATCTATAACAGAAGGGTTTGCCTTTTTTCTTTGAACCTTTTGATGACTCAGGAATATCAAAAGAAAATGCATTCTCTGGTAGGATAGTGACAGCAGGCTGCTTACCAACTGCAGAATTGAGATCAACCTTTCCCTTGGCACCGGCTTGGCCTGAGTTTGCCATCTTCAGTTGCTGCTGTCCATTGCCGGCCACGTGCGATGACGCTTCAACTAGCAGGGAGCCAAGACCAGCGACGTGGCTTCCAGTCGAAGCCTGAGCCGGTTGCGAAGTTCCCTGGGCAGCCAAGCTATGGCCACCGATCAGCATGGACTGGCCCTGCCCATTGGCCATGCACGACGCCTGCGCCCCTTGAACACCCACCGCCAACGGCACTGCATGAGGCGTGGCCGCACCTTGACCACCCTGCAACGCCGCTGCTTGTCGCAGCTGCTGCTGCATCGCACCATCTTGAACCTGCTGCGACGCCGGCGCCGCTTGCTGTGAATGCGACGTCGACACCGCTTGCTGGGCCTGCTGCGACGCCTGCTGCGACGCCACCACCACTTGCGGCTGAAGGGGCGCCGCCGCCAGCGGCTGTGGAGGCACCACCGCCGTCTGTGTTTGTTGCAA
The DNA here is from genome assembly GCA_015847255.1 of Hyparrhenia diplandra. Classification (NCBI taxonomy): domain Eukaryota; kingdom Viridiplantae; phylum Streptophyta; class Magnoliopsida; order Poales; family Poaceae; genus Hyparrhenia; species Hyparrhenia diplandra. The sequence continues at coordinate 101,292 of JADLZK010000201.1, forward strand.
CGCCCCAGCCACCACTGCCTGAGGCTGCTGCGGCGCCGCCACCACCTGCGGCTGGACGGCGTGGAGATGTGCTGGTGGGGGAACCCGGTTGTATCGAGGACCATCATAGCCCCCACCACGACCACGACCACCACCGTAACCTCCATGTCCGCCACCGCCGAATCCACCATTTGTCCGACGACCTCGATGCACGCCATGGTAGTTCACCGTGCCGTATCCACCAAAACCTCCATGACCTCCAGCGATGAAGCCACGGCCACGACCACGAGGAAAACCATATCCCCGACCTTGACCAACGTAACCCGGATCAAAGCCTGGTTCAAACCCCGGCGCGAAACCGGGATTGAAACCCTGACCTTGGCCCCTCTTCCTCCATTACGAGCACCAAACCCCCTCCATTGCCACCACCTTGCGCTGCCATCGGCCTCCCTTCGCGAACGACCGTGGCGAAAGACCGACGATATGTGCGTGAAGAAAGCGGCGGCTGCTGCTGGTAGGGTTTTTTCGAGCTAGGGTACCGCTTAGTCCCAGTACGACTAAAGAGGGCGCACAGGCCCTTAGTGGGTCTATAGAACTTGCCCGGCCCAAATTCAAATTTTTTGAGCCCGGCGATGTCGAGTTTAACTTGTCCGTCGTGTCATCATTACGGCAAACGGCAGATACCGTACTTGACGTAGATGAAAGTGGCGGAAAAATAGAATCTCGAGTTTCAACTTTTGTAAATTCAAAATGATTCAAACTGTGGTTCCTGACCGGACTGACGCTCTTGACCGGACTGACGCTCTTGTTTACCAGCAGCGCTGGTGAACTGATTGACACCGGCGGCGATGAACCGAACGCCGTCGACTTTGCCGTGAGCTACCTTGGCGGATGCCGCTTCTATGCAATCACCCAATGTTCTCGAGGGAGAAACACGATGCGATGGCAGCGGGCCTTGCCATGGAATCACAGACTCGGTCTTCTTGCGCACCATCGAATGCACAATAGATAGTGCCATATTCTCTGAGTTCGATCATTACCTTGTAGAGCTTTCTCAGCTTGGAGGAGCTGGTCGAAGGAGAAGCCCGCCCGTCTTGCCTCGGCGATGAACTCCGGGTCGGAATCTCATCATCCTCGAAGAATCCTCGTCCTCCGGCGAGGCCCAAAACTTGTATGCAATGCGCTCTGCTTGAGGCTGGACCGCATGAATCGGTTTTGGCCTAGTGCTGAGTTCGGCCGCGATGAAGCCGACTTGCCTCGCCGGACGCCGCCCTTCCTCGCACCTTAAGCTTTTTCTTCTTCAACGTCGGGAGCCTCCTCATCCGAATGTGGACTTAACGCCACTCGCGCGTTGAAGGCGCCGAGGTGAAACGCCGACGCGCGATGTAGCGACACCCACGTGCAGCCCCAGCCTTCTTCTTGACGACCTCGGCGTTCTCCGGCATGCCGGAGACCACGAGTCTCCAAGTCAGGGTCGGCAGATCACCGCCTAAGTCACCCCCTCGCACTCACCCTTCACCATTGCCTCCACCGACCTCTGGGTGCCGCCTATTGCACCGTCGAACAACGCCCGGCATCCCGGACAGAATGGATCGGCGACGAAAAGTCGACCTCGCCTCCATGCCGGTCGCCGTCTTGCATGAGGCCGAGATCACGCCATTACTATTGCAGACCCAGCCTCGCCGGACCGAGGCGGGTGTCGACGGCGTGGCGGCGTGGCCGCTGCGCCCGAACCTCCTGCCCTCGGTGGTCGCCCGCTCTCAGGCACCGAGAAAAACGGATCCCACTTGTTTATTATGATGATCATAGTAGAGCGCTACCTGACTACATCCTATCATCTATATATGCCACATACATATGGTAAGAGCTTTTTTCAGTTATTTTTTTAATTTCTCTATATCTAGAAGTTGTTTAAAGTTGGCTGGTTGTGTTTTTACCGTCCACCAAATAAAATCTTGTGAAATCAAGGCTAATTTCTTTTTACATTTGAATATAGATCTACTAGCACATTCTCTTGTATATTAGGCATCCGTGCACAAACTATGATGAATTAGGACCCAAGAAGAGGAAAAGGAAGCTATAATATGGCTATTCTACTTCACCCGTTCTAAATTGTAGTTCACTTTGGCTTTTTACATTCATTTTCTTTTTATTATGTATCTAGACATTGTGTATAACTACGTGCATAGCAAAATTAATGTATCTAGAAAAGTCAAAGTGAACTACAATTTGGAATGGAGAGAGCAGTTGAAATTGTCCTTTCATCGGTTGTAATAAAAGATCTAGGTTCTTTTTTTCTTCATTTTGTAGGAAAGGTTTCATCTAAGCTGTCCACTCTTTACTGAATGCAGCCATAGAGGCTGAGATGCAAAAGCAACTAATCTTTTCCTCCATCTCTAACAAACCTCTATCCGTTTCTAGATTGTGCAGTTTTCTGTCGTTTCCTTTCTTCTAACCAAAAAGATAGAAACAAGCTAGTAATAATCATTTTCTCCAAATAAAATTAAGCTAGCTACCAGCCGCCTTCCATTAAAAGCTTCTAAAAAACTTATCAATCTTCACAAATCACTATGGATGTGGGGATCTCTCACTAAGGGAAAGGTCCAAAAAAAAAAAAAAAACCCCATTGGGTTCACTATTATTCATTGCGTATCTTTTTTCTCTAGTCTTTGCTATACACATAACCCAAACGCGTATACTAGCCATTATATATAGGAAGAAGGCACGAAGATACCTCACCATCATCTTGTGCTTTCGAGTTACTTGTCCTCATTATTAGGCGCCTAAAATGGTTTTTTAGAAGATTTTAATGGCAGCCGGTTGGTAGCTTTTAGTAATTTCTTTGAAAAAATGATTATTTTTTGTATCTTTTGGCCGGAGGAAACGAAACGTTTGAAAACTGCAGAAGCTAGAAACGGCTAGACGGTTTGTTCGAGATAGAGGAAAAGTCTTTTTTTTTTTCCTCTAATTATTAGAGGTAAAGGAAAAGATTATTTGCTTTACATCACATGCTTCTATGCATGCCTTGAGTAAAAAAAGTGGGCAACTGATGAAACCACATCTTTCTGCTACAATAGACAACCGGTGAAAAGACAACTAGGTTAGAATTCCTAGAATAGACAATAGAATGAGCTAGCAGATCTATAATATCCATGTGTAAAAAATAGTCGTGATTTCACAAGATTTTATTTGGTACACAAAGGCCACAACCAACTAAAACTATAAACAACTTCTAGATATAGAGAAATCGATTCACCAAAATAATTAAGATATAAAAAAAAGAATCTAAAAGGCTCTTACCTGATGCGGCGTAAGGCTTGTTATTTCGACCTGGATTAGTATCGCTCTATCTCATTCCGCAAGAATCAAATAGAGCACAAGCATAGCTTCATTTTGTGAGCCCCACCTATTGCACTCTTCTCTTTTCGCCGCCATGTAGTGCCCTTGTTCTCCAAGAGATTGAGGTGACATCACTCCCGTGTGGCTCGTTGTCGCGCTCACACAGTTTCGTTATCCGCTGTTGGTCACCCCAAATCCATCCCTCTCCATGAGATTGTTAGCTCCGCCCCCTCCGCTCAGCATACCAAGCTCCGTCCGTGGACACACCACACCGTGTGTGTGTGTTGGGGGGGGGGGGGGTAGGTGAAGTTGACAGATAGACATAGGGCAAGGAGGCATGTGTAGAGAAGAAAAAGAGACATCAACAAGATCTCACTTGAACTTGGTGACGAGTACATATATATAGGAAGGAATGTCGTGAAGCCATAACAGACATAAATTCGCAGTCTCTCACACACGTGTGAACGCTATTGTATATCATTCTCAACGTAATAAACCATACGTCGTCACATAGAAAACGACTATTACGCAACCGCTTTTAAAATGTACACAAACATTATGATTAGAATATTTTCTGCTTCTAACCCTAGCAATGCAAACAATTAAGCTGTCATCTATCGATCCATTTTTTTTTTTTTCATGCATATATCAACCCTTGTTACCAAGTTGTTTGTGTATCCATCCATGAGTTGACAATATTTGTCACCATTTTATTTTAGCACCGCCCGAGAGATTTCACCTAGTGTTGCCATGGCGGCCGTTTGGTGTGCGGGCTTGCAAATAGTAGACAAATGGCGTGCATATCACGTTTGCCTTGCAACCGAGGACCACACACCAATCGATGCAAGTTAAGCAAAGCCGCGGCGGACATTGTCACGTATAGACGCGCCCTTTGGTTTGCGAATTGCGATCTTATGGATATATCGTCACTATCCTGTGGCTCGACGGACGTACGCGGCCGAGTCCGTTGCAGTTACAGCTCAATGCATCGTGCGCGTGGCTGGACGGACGCATTGTTTCGGCTGAACCGGGGCCGGGAGCGGCAAGGCGGCGCGGCGAACACAGCCCGCCGGACGCCCGCGCGCCAGCGCGCGAAAACTAGGCACGATGCAAGGAAAAGGCAGGTCGCCGTGTAACGCTCCAGTCAAGCATGCTAAGCTACGATATGGCATATTTGGCATGGAGCTAATCCGCAGGACGGGCAGTCGAAAGTCGAAACACGCGATCGAGGGAGCGGCGGCGTGCCGCCGGCCCGGCTGTGGCTTGAGCCCTTGCGTACCCTTCAAAAACGCAGTCGAACTCTAGTCCCTGGCAGCGCATCCACGATTCCACATAGCCTGCAGCCGCTGCATATCCATCCGGCATTCCGGCAGAGGGGGCGATCGATCGAGGAGGGATGCAAGGCGGCGGCAACGACGGCATCGTCGAGCTCGCGAGGCGGGCGGCTGCTGCGGCGAGGAGCGAGCGAGCGGCGCAGGTGGCGGCCATGCGGCCGCCCTGGGTTCGGAACAACTACAACGGCGTGCACAAGCGCAAGGACCGGTACTACGCCGTGATCTGGAACATCCACACCAGGCGCCAGCTTTGGCTCGGGTCGTATGCGACACCCGAGGAGGCAGCGTACGCCTACGACGCTGCCGCGAGGGCGACACGCGGGCACAAGGCCAGACCCAACTTCCCCGCGCCGGTGCTGGCGCGGGAGGAGATGTCCACGGCGCTCGTGCTCGCGCTGCCGGCGCGGCCTGCGTGCCGCGATCGTCGTGCTGCGCGCGTGGCGGCTCAGGCGTCATTCGACAACTGGCTGCTGGCTGGAACGGCGGCCGCAGAAGGGCCACAGCGTCAGGAGAAGGGAGCACCGGCGGCGGCGTTGCTCCCGCACCAACAGCAACAACAACCCACGGTGGCACTGCCGCCGTTCACACAGTTTTTCTTTCTTGCAGATCAAGCCACTGCTGCTGCAGCCGCCAATGGTGGCGCCGCTGTCGTCTTCAATCCTTCTCCTTCCAACCCGGGCGCCTATGTCCTGACACCGCAGAACGTGCAGACGATGGCGGCGCCCACAAATCCGGCGAGCACCGAACTAAGCAGCACCGAGCCCGTCGTCGATGCCTCGCAGTTTCTTTCCGCTGGCGTCGCCGGGCCTACCCAGCACCGCGAGCCCCCGGTGTCGCAGCAGGCCGGCGTGTCTGATCTGGCCGTCGTTGAGGATAACTTCTGGATGTTCACCGTCACAGACGACGGTGCGTCCTCGTCTGCTGCACCTCCTCCAGTGCCTCGGCTCACGCTCGATCTGCTGCTCCAAGTCGGTCTGCCTGGTCGCGGCGGCCCAGGTTGGGCGCTGTAAGGAAGCAGAAGCTGCGTCTCATGCGGTTCCGTCGAGTACGAGACATGTGATATCTTATTTACCGTATCTACTATCCTTAATGATGTATTATTATGCATGTATGCTTTTCTATTCCAAAATTCGAAAACATTGTGAATGTATTATCGATTTTACTGGACTTGTGATGCCTCCTGATCGTGGGTGTGACAGTATGTATTGTTCTGTACTCACTGCTGGTTTGTAACTTTGTTTCAGTTTCATGTGATGTGAGCAAAGAACAAAACAAAGTTAGCTGAAGTAAGGGCTTGTTTGATATGATTTCGTCTAAGCTACCTCTGGTCCCTTTCTACAGTTTGTTGAGTGTCCTGAATCTAGATCTTTAAGTGGTTTTGTGAAGGAGTTGATCGACATGCCAGAAGCCCACAATGGAGGTATTATGTTTGGCCAGTGATGTCGTCGGACTTGGGGAATAAGCTAAGGTGATTTTTCTTTTCAAAGCCATCTAATACTACATGGCCTTGGCCGTGCCCTCCCAAAACATAATGTTAGAGATATATACAACGTTTCATATTAATTTGTGTTTGGGACTCGTGATACTGGAGCTTGCTCTAGTGTTGTCCTCGATTTCAATATGAATTGAGCATCAAATTCTAATTTTGTTTCAATCTGCATCCAAAATTCAAAGAAGCGAAGTCTAGCTTAATTCCCTAAATTTTGTTCCCCATTCTTGCAAAACTGAATATAGGGCCAGGCTATAATTTTTACTATCAATATCCAGCATATATATATTTTTATAAGAAAATATTTTTAAATTAGATTTATAATATAATTTATTTTCCAATATATTAATGAACAACATCATAAAATTCTTGCAAATAGGACCCAAAATAAGGTGACCTCCTTATTAAGGAAAAAATAGGGATGACCTTCACCAATTCATAATAGCATGGCAAGTTTCCATATATATGCCATTTATCGTGTGCTTCCAGTTATTACTTTTACTACTAATAATCTTGTTATACTTGTACTACTACAGTACTACTCCACAATGTAGTTTTAGCAGCCTTTTATTCTTTGGAGGCAGTTGCTAGTTTTTCCCTTGTTTTCCATAAGAAAGCTACTTTATTTGTCTTTCATGGTAGTAGGGGGAGAAACGTGAGAACTCTGGGCAAGAGAAAGTGATAGACGGTTTTTTCTTAGAGATGTAGAGCCATGATTATTTCCTTAATTCCTTTGATAAGAAGACTCTATGCATGCATTCAGTTAAAAAGTAGAGTAGTGAATACGCCTATCCCTAAGAAACAGTGGAAAGGCTAGATCGATCTTTTGTCACAAACGGTAAAAAAATTCCTATAGGAAATCAAACAAAAGCCTTTCCTTTTACCTTCCCGTATATACTCCCCAGCTTTATACCCCACGTAAATTATAGACTTTGTTCAGTTTTCCTAGAAAAAATAAAATGGACAAGAAAAACTACTGACGTCCGTCAATTTGCAAAAAATATGAGTTGACAGTAAAAACCACAATCAAACAACAAAGATCCAGATCTATAAGAAAACTAAGGAAAAAAAAAAAAGATTTGAACGAGTTCTTACACGATGTGTCTTTTTAAACGGTATGAGGTCGGAGGCGGATGTATGCATCTAGAAGGCGGATCCAATGAGCTAACAAAGCCGAGTGGTGGAGGCCGGCGCTGATTCCGGCGACATATCAGTCGTAGGTGCCCAGCTGCAACTGCGGGGGGAAGAAGGGGGGATCTGTGCTTGGTTTAACATAGCACGACATGGGATTTGTACCTTGGTTTTTGGTGTACGACGCCGTTGGCGGTGGGTCTTTGGGAGGGAAGATGAGGTTGGTCGCCATGGTGGTTGGTTAGGAGTTGCGGGGGGGGAGGCAGAGCCACTTTGATTGCAGCGCCCAAAGGCCGCCGGGTGGGGGGGCTGGTACAATGTCGGCGGTGAGGGAGCGCGAACCCTAGCTGCGTTGCGGGATGCGGAATGGATCGGGGAGGAGAGTCAAGCGGTGGTTGGCGCGGCTTTTAGCGTCAAGTGGAGGGAGCGTCTTGGGGGAACTGGTGGGCCCTTGTCGCCGAATGGGTGTGCTGATCAGCCTAGCCAAAACCAGCCCAACCCCAGCCAGTTTTAGCCCAGCCCATCCGGTCGAAGCGAGGTGAGTCACTTTTGTGGTAGACTAGTAGTAAGAGATTCAGCCCTAGATGGAAATCGATGAATTTAAGAGAAAATCCATAGCGATCATGCTTGGTGATCATAGAAAATACATAGCGATGGACTACCATGAAGGAAGAGAATTGGTCATCTTCCTTCCACAAATTCTGCTTCCATCAACAAGAGATCATAGAAATCGATGAATTTAAAAGAAAATACATAGCGATGGAATAGCATGAAGGAAAGATTTTTTTTTTTTTTTTTTTTTTTTTTTTGGGGGTGGGGGTTGCTAGGCTTACAGTGGGAAGGGGCAAAGAGGAAAGGCGACAGATAGAAGATTTGTACTTCAGAGTCGTTTAGAAGTATATGTAGAACGTGAACGCCATATAGACATGAATATCCGTACCATCATCTTCACGACTTGCTTTGTCGTGGAAGACATCATAGGCTGGTTTCAACATACCACATTATGCTACTCGATAGTGTATCATAATATAACTACTGCATTGATGCAACGAGAAATTAATGTACATCTACCTCTCATACTTGGGATGCATGTTTTTTTTTTCTCCAAAACCCTAAAACTCACATACAATTAACTCTCCCTCTAATAAGTGTCTCACGCATTCCATTTTTTTTTCTTCTTTCCCTCACCAATATTAATTACCACTTTGTTTATTATTTACCAGGGTGATTGGTGGCTATCTTTTTTTAATAACAAGTTAAAACTGTTCATCGCCATCTTGTCCAGAGTTCTCACGTTTCTCCCCAGGGCCATGAAAGAAAAGTAGAAGTAACTTTCTTACGGAAAACAAGGGTAAAGCTAGCAACTGCCGCCAAACAATAAAAGGCTTCTCAAAATACTTTTGTGAACTAGTTGTAAGATTTGTATAGTACAAGTAATAACGTAGAATCACGGAATATAATTAATGCCATTTAAACTTGCCTTGCTACTGTGAATTGGTGAAGGTCATCTCTATTTTTACCCTCCAAAAAAAAAAGATGTCACCATATTTTTTGGGTCCTACATGCAATTCCCGTTCGGATGGATTTTATGATGATGTTAATAATTGACATTATATGAGAAGATAAATTAAAACATAAATACAATTTTATAATATTTCCTTATTAATACATATATATACGTTGAACATGGATGGATGGATGGATAGATGGATGGATGGAGTAATAGCTCGGCTCCACAAACTCCACCGTCAAGCAGCTCAAAAAAAAAAAAACCTGGAGTGCGTGGAGCACCCCTTTAGGTGCTTTGACACAACTCCACCTTTTTTTCTCGAACTGAATGAATGGAGCTAAAATTGTTTGGCTAAAAATGTGGAGCGAAGCTGGAAAACATAGAGCGGAGTAGTTCAAACACCCCCTAAATCTTGCAAGAATTTGGGCAAAATTTGGGGAAGCTAGACTTGGATTTGTTGATTTTGGATGCAAATGGAAGCGAAATCAGAATTTGATGCTCAATTCTACTTGAATTAGAGCACAACTAGAGCAAGGCCTCCAATATCAAAAAGGGGAACCGAAACAAATAGGACCTTACTTCGGCCGAGTCATTTTTGTCATTTTGCTCATAGCACAGGAACTGAACCACATACTCTTTCCATTCCCATTGGAAGTGTCATTTTTAGACTTTTAGACTTATTATTTGACCGCTCGTTTATTCAAAAAATTTTGTATAAATATTATTATTTTTTGTTATGACTGTGTTATCATTAGAGATAATTTACTATTTATTTATTTATTTATTTATTTATTTGTATAAAAAAAATGAACAACACGAATGCTCAAACAAAAAGTTTGATATTCAAAAAATAACAATTTTGATGGGACGGAGGGAGTAGTTATAAACTACTGGAACAATATACATGCACATGCTGACCCGAGCAAACGTTCAGGAGGCCGGCATCACAAGTCCAGTTAAACTAAAACGAGTGTAATACATATACATTGTTTCGAATTAGGGAATAGATCGATATAATCATTACGGATACTAGACGGTAAATAAGAGATCAAATCTCGAGCACTCGAAGGAACCTCATGAGATAATCTCAGTCCACCGGCAGCCCCTCGGCACCTGTGACCTGACGCAGCTTCATTCTGCCTCGTTACTGCGTCCCTCTCTGGCCGCCGCGACCAAGCTCTCCGGCGTGGGCGGCCGGCGTGCCGCCGCCCCCGCGGGCGCCGAGGCCTTGGGGAAGTTGGGCTTGGCCTGGTTCCCGTGCATGATCCTCGAGGCGGCGGTGTACGCGTATACGCTGCCTCCTAATAAGCAGTCTCGTACGACCCAAGCCACGACGACGGAGGCCCGTGACGTCCATGATCACGGCGATGTACACGTCACCCCGCCTCTTCAGTCTTGACGCCATGGTACCTATATGCATCGGCGGCCTGTCCACACCACGGGCCCCCGCTTGGCCTTGCCGCTGCCGCCGCCTACATCGCGAGCTCTATATATGACGCCGCCTTGCATCGTCGAACACGGACGCTATGCGTGGCGGCTGTGCAGCGCTCGCTGATGTGGATATATGTGGCACCTGCGGTTTCAGTACAGGTCTCGTGTTCCCGTCGCGTGTGCTGAAGGCTGTCGCTCACTGCATTGCACGCCGCTCACTGGCCTTTCGGCAGGCCTTGCGTTGCCCCACGTACGCCATATCTATATATAGCTTGCCGTGAGTTTGCTTCGCGGCTTTCCGCGAGCTTTTCTCCCCGTGGTGCCGTCACTTGTTATGCGCGCGGCAGGCGTCCTCAGCCGCGCCGGTTCCCCGCAAGACTGAGCCTGCAACCTGCCGGCCTTGACCGGGCGTTTGCAACTCTACATGCACGGTCAGAGATGGTATGCTTGCGAGCCGCGTCGCCTGCGAGCATATCGTCATCATCTGTGACCGCACGTGCAGAGTTGCAAACGGCCGAGGCTGGCACTGGCAAGCCGGTGCAGCCCAATGCGGACAGCAAACCGTCGCGGGCTCGCGGCCGTGAACGCGCGCATAACGGGACTCGGCAAGACGGAGAGAAAAGCTGGCAGAAAGGCACGAAGCAAGCACGTCAAGCAACGTGAGGCCAGTCAAAACGCATGGACGCACGGGACGCGAAAGTGAGCCTTATGTTAAAACCGCAGGGGCACAACCGGCCGGCAGGCACAGCGGAGGCGAGGTAGTAGTGCACCTGTGCCCCCTGTGTGCATGCAGGCAGTGAGAGAGAACAGAGCGTGTTCGAGGATATGCAAGGCGGCGTGATCGAGCTCGCGATGCAGGCGGCTGCATGCCGCGGTGAGGGCCGAGCGAGAGGCGCGTGGTGCAGCCAGGCTGCCGGTGTTTCGGTATCGTGCGCGGCGTCATGAGGCGTGGTTACTTGTACGTCGCCGAGATCATGGACGCCGCGGGCCTCCGCCCAGTGTGGCTCGGGTCGTAGGCGACTGCCGAGGAGGCAGCTTACGCCTACGACGCCGCCGCCGCGAGGATCATGCACGGGAACAAAAAGGCAAGCCGAAGTTCCCCGAGGCCCAGCACCGGCAGCCCATGCCGGGATGCGCTCCCGCTGCTGGGGCACGCTCTCGAGTGCGTCGTGCGCCGCTGTACGGCCAACAGCCGGGGCTGCCTTAGGCTCACACTGATGGATCTGCTTCTCCAAGTAGGTGTGCCTGGTCGCGGCGGCCCCGGTGGGGCGCAGGAGGCAGAAGCTGCGTCAGGTGCCGAGCGCGCGATCGAGGGGCTGCCGATCCACTGCCATCTCATGCGGTTCCTTCGAGTATCTACCGTCTTCGACTATCAGTAATGATTTTGTATGTTTTTCTATTCCAAAATTCGAAAACAATGTGTATGTATTATGGATTTTACTTGTTTGATGCCTTCTGACCGTGGGCTTTTGTCAGTATGTGTTGTAATGCAGTGTTAAGTAATTTTTGTTGCAGTTTCCCTGTGCAGAGCAAAAAACAAAACAAAACAAAAAAAAAACTTGGCAGAAGTAAGGGTCGGCACGGCTCCTTCGACTATATGGGTCCTTTCTACTGAACAGGGCTTGTCTTGAATCCAGATTTACGTTTGGTCACCCATGCATGTGTTTTGTTTACAGTTAACCATATTGTTTAGGGATGCTGGTTACTTATTTTGGGAATTTGGGAGATCTTTCCTTTTACAAGAGACAAAATCTTTGAGAAAACATTTTCAATGGAATGGTGTAAAAGCTAACCTAATAACCATGGATTTGTAGAAGGAAATGGGAACTTACCTTTGCGCAACGCCACCGTCGTTTTGACCGGATCTTGTAGTGCACCTGGCTTCATGTGGAGAGCAGGATGAAGTAGAGGGCGATGCCAGTGTGGGCAGCGTAGGGAGGCGGATCCGGCGAGGCCGGAGGCGGATGCGCAATTAGGGAGGCAGATCTCGGCGAGGACGGGCGGCGATCCCTGCAGGGGAAGCAGATCCGGCGCACTAACAGGCCGCCCGGTAGCGATTCTGGCGACGTTGTCAAAGGTGCCGGCTGACACTCGCAAGAAGAAGCGGGGATGAGGGGGGGGGGGAGGGTGGGGAGATCCGCGGCGGGTCAAACGGTGGCGACGTGGGATTTGTACCTGTTGGTTTCCGGCGCACGGGCGCCGATGTCGGGTGGGTGCCGGGAGGGGGAGCTGAGGTCCCGACCGCCCAGAGGTTGGTTAGGAGTTCAGGGTGTGGAAGGTAGGGTTTCGGCCGACCGGGCGGGTCGGGGCGCCGCCGCTGGGAGTCGACATCAAGCGGTGAGGGATCGCAAACCCCAGCCGCGGTTAAGCGCGATGTGGAATGAGTGAGGGAGGGAGCGTCAAGTGGTGGCTGGCGTGGCTTTTATCTTGAGTCATTCGGCTGGGAACTCCTGGGCCTTGTCTGTCGGCCCAGCACCAGTCCGTTTCAGCCAAGCCCATCCAACCGAACGAGGTACAAAAATGAGGCGGATCTAAGTGCAACCAAACAAAACTAGGTAGAACATTTCGTCCCCTTCCATTCATCACCTCTACTATCTGTTGTCCAGAGATTGTATCGGGGGGGAGAGCAGCGGCGCCGTGTGACGTGTGACCCTCCACCGCAGGTGGGTCCTCCAAGGCAACGCACGCATGGGGCTCTCCTCACATCCAACGGTGATGACCGAAGAATGCCCCTCTAATCCAACAGCTGGAAGGGTCCACGTGTCAACGTGTCACCACCCGTCGACGCCGACCGTGTCAAGTGTACTACTGCGTGGCGGGCGGCCCAGACGGGGAGTGGAGTCCCGGGCTGCCGATGCATGGCCCTGGCCTCCCTCATGGCCTCGCTCCCAATCGCCGCCACCGCCGCCACCACCGCCGCCACGTTTTGGTACGATTCTGTTTCCGCAACCACATTGGCTGCGTCGTGACCTCCTCTGCCGCGGGTGCGAGCATGACCATAGGGGCCTCGCCGGCGAGGATGGGCGTGGTACAGATGACCTCTATCGGGGACGTAGGCACCAACTTTATTGGTAGTAAGATATTCTAGTCCTAGATGATTTGCTTCCATCAACAGGAGATCATACAAATTGTTGAATTTAAGAAAAAAGACATAGCGACAGACTAGCACAAAGGAAGAGAATTGGGGGATTTTTTTTGGTTAGGCTTACATTGGGAAGGGGGGGAAGCCGGGCATATATAGAAGAGGATGCGGCATCAATGCATTTGTTCAGACTTGGTTAGAAGCACATATAGAGGGCTTCACAACTTGCTTTGGCGTGGATGGCATCATAGGCTGGTTTCAACATGCTACTGGATCATGTTATTATAATATAATAACTTCTACATTGATGCAGGGAGAAATTAATGTACACCCACCTCATACTTGGATTCATGTTTTCTTCTAGAAAACCCTAAAACTCACAGACAATTAACTCACCCTCTAAGTGTCTCACACAATCCATTTTTCTTCTTCTTGCCACAACAAGATTAATTATCACTTTGTTTATTATTTACCAGGGTGGTTTGTGGGGGCCTCTGCATTGTCTATCTCACCGAACGATGGAAGCCAGCTGAGGCACCTGCGAGGATATCTTAGAGTTGCAAACGGTCGAGGCCGGCAGGTTGCAGCCCAATGTGAGCTCGGCTGGAGTCTTGCGGGGCACCGTCGTAGAGGAGAACGCCTATCGCGCCGCCGCCACAGGGGGTCAAGGGGGTCCACCGACCCCCCTGTGGCCAGCCGGCTTGGTGACACTCCAATGGCCAGCAGCTGTCGTAGTACATGGCTAGGATCTTTCAAATGGCCTCCGATCTGGCCGTTGGCACCAAATAGCTGCTAGAGGTTCAGAATTTGAGGTACACGCATGGTATTATTTGGTAAGAGGTTCAAAATTTAAGGTTTATATATAGAAAAAAAATCGGTGCCCCTGTGTTCAGAAGCTGAATCCGCCACAGGCACGGCACAAACGGAGAGAAAAGCTCATGAAAAAGGCTCCAAGCAAGATATCGATATGGCGTGGGGCAACACGAGGCCAGCCGAAACGCCAGTGAGCGGCGTGCAGTGCAGTGAGCCAGTGACAGCCTTCGGCATACACCAACACACGTGACGCGAACGCAAGCCCTGTACTAAAACCGCAGGTGTACCAATACCTTTGCTACATCGACATCAGCAAGCGCTGCACAACCAGCAGGCACAGCGGAGGCGAGAGGCAGGGCATGCACAGAGTGTGTTCGACGATGCACAGAATGTATTTTGAAAAGCGTTTTATTCTTTGGCAGCAGTTGCTAGCTTTTCCTTGTTTTCTATCAGAAAGTTACATTACTTTTCTTTCTTGGGAGGAGGGGGAGAAACGTGAGAACTCTGGACAAGAAAGGGATGGACAGTTTTTATTCCAAAAAAAAAGTGATAAACGGTTTGTCTTAGAGATGTAGAGCCATGATTGTTTCCTTAGTTCAGAAGTATTCCTCCGTCCCACTAGGATTGAATGTGCCATGTAGTTATGTCCAGATGTATTCAGTTAGCTGTGAATCTGAACAATTTACTCTATCCTAGAATGATAGGCAAAAACTAGATCTATCTTTTATCAAGACGGTGAAAATGTAAAAACTTCCTATAGCAGTTAAAAACATAGCCTTTCCCTTTACCTTCCATCGTATACTTCCCACCATACCTCAAAATGAGGGCTAGACTTTCAGTTAAAAAAATGAAACAGATGAAAAAAATTAGCGAGATTCGTGACTTCGCCAAAATTATCTGGTCGATGCAAAATGGCAATCAATCAACAAAGATCTAAGATACATATAAGAAAATAAACAAATAACAAAAAATAATCGAATTAGTTCTTACCCGATGTGGCTTTTAGACGGTATGATGCTTCTTCATAACCATGAGGTTTGAAAAATGAACATGCACAGTAGCCCTCCCCAACGCCCCCTCCATGTGCGTAAGAGCCACGCCCCCACGCCTACTCCTTCCGGATCGCCCACGACGCCGGTAGTTGTGGTGATGACCGTGGAGCCCATGGGGCATCCAGGTCACAAGCGGCTACTTTCTTCGTCCGACAAATTGTCCGCCTGCCCCCATCGGCGCCCGACATTTGTTGTAGCCTGGCAAGAGGCGCCAGGCCTCGGAAGAAGGTCAATTTTGCCGCGTGAGCTACGCCGACAACACCGACCCGCTCGCGCTTGTGCCGTGTGTGCCTACGGAGCCTACCGCTCGGTGGGACCCAATGCTTGATGAGCTTGTGGCCTCCTTCGTCACGCGTGCGCCTACCTCTTTGGTTGCTAAGATGTTAAAGGTTGCCGGCGAGGAGCACGCGACACTGGGCCCGACGCCGACCACACCCATTACTTGCACACCCACAATGGCTTCGGTGGCAGCCTTCACCGACTCCATGATACTACCTCTCGAGGAGCCTCGATCCCCGTTGCGGTGGCGTCTAGGGAGGTTGACTACGGCGTCGCGACAGCAGCTCCTGAACGGGTTGTCCCCCGCATCGAGGGCGCGGGCGACGGATGATGATGGGGATGCGGCGGCTCCACGAAGTGACGGTTGCCACAACAAGCGTCAACTCCCACGCGCATGTTGCCGGTTCGCCTAAATCGGCCTTGGTGACGGCATTCATCGACTCCTTGACGTTGCTGCTGGAAGATCCCCTTATCGGGACTCCTCGGCTCCAGATTTCTAGGACCTGCGACGACAACTGGACCCCACGATGCAAGAATCGGGCTAGCTGCCAAAGCGCCCTTCCGTGATCCAAATCCGAAAGGCCGGGCGAAGCATGTCCTCGACCAACCGGGAGCCTAGTGTGGTGGATTCTAATACGCCGGACCTCACTGCCGCCATCAAGTTCCACGAAGCATTCACCAAGTTAGTCCCGACTACGAAGGGGAATCAATGAGTGCATATTGTACCCCTTGCGCGGTGCTCACCGGACGAGGACTTCTGTGGGGCTCGATGGATTGCATGAGGTTTGATTAGTCGTGCAGGTCACATTAGTCGCACATTAGTTTGATTCCTTAGTACACCAATCTAAGCTCCACTGTTTAAGCCGTGATCTTTGTAAGTGTTTAACTCATGTGGCTTATGGCAGCTCGCTGTTAGGCCAACCAGTTAATGTATTTATTCCCACTTCCCTTAAAGCAATACATGCACACGCGTGATTTCGAAAAAAAGGAAAATGAACATCATCGATCTCCTGTGGCTTTAACCATGGCATGCTAGAAATACGAACATCATTAACCTCCCATAGTTCTGGTGGTAGTACCAGATAGATCTTCTTTTGTGGTGACAGAGATTCTAACTAGCTACATCTACTTCCCTCAACAAAAGATCATAGAAACCAATGAATTTTAGAGCAACAACATAGCGACGGTCTAGCACAAAGGAAGATATTCGGGCGATTCTTAGGCTTACCGAGGGAAGGGGGAAGAGGCGAGGCGGCGGACAGAGGTGGATGTGGTGTCGATGCATTTGTTCAGAGCCATATACGATACGACATGAGTATCCGTAGCGTCATCTTCATGACTTGCTTTGTCGTGGATAACATCAAACACCAGTTTCAACATACCGTATTATGTTACCTGAGCGTGTTATAATATAACTACATTGATTCAATGAGAAATTAAGGCATACCAAACTCGCACTTGGGGTGCATGTTTTCGTCTCCCATACCCTAAAACTAACATACACAACTCTCTCTCAAACTATCTCACACATTCCATTTTTCTTCATCTCTCACCAGTCACCAAGATGTTTATCATCCATGAATCCATCTACGACAATATTAATTACCACTTCTTCTTTTTTTTTTACCAGGCTGGTTGGTGGGGTCCTGCATTGCTTCCCACCGACGCAAGCAAAAGCCGCGGCACCCGCGAGGATATCGTCACCATCTCATCTCTAACCGTGCACGCAGAGTTGCAAACGGCAGGTTGCAGCCCAACGCGGGCGTGGCAGGACTCTTGCCGGGGAACGTGTCGCGGCCGAGAACGCCTGCTGCGCGCGTGCACGGCGTGGCGAAGAGAAAAGCTCCAGGGAAAGCCACGAACCAAGCACGGCAACGTTAGGCCTGCCAATCGAAAGGCCAGTGGGCCGTGGGCGGCGTGCAGTGAGCCCTATATTAAAACGGAAGGTGTACCCCTTGCCACATCCATAGCAGCGCGACCTCTGCACAACCGGCTGGCCTGGGCAGGTACTCACGATGCAGGCGGCAGAAGCGGCGAGGGCCAAGCGAGGGAAGCGTCGTGCGCCGCGGCCGCTGCTGGGACACGCTCGCGTGCGTCGTGCACCGATGTACGGCCAGCAGCCCCCGCAGGCGCCTGCGGCGCCCGTGGGTGGCGGAGCACAGCATCAGGGGTTTTCCGTCCAGCAGGCACCGGCACCGGCCCTTACCGAGCAGCGCGAGCTACTGGTGTTGCAGACAAGAGTGGTTGATGATCAGGCCGTCGTCGGGGATAACTTCACCGACGACGGTGCGCCACCGATCGAGGGGCTGCCAATCGACTGCCATTATCTCATCCGGTTCCTTTGAGTACTCGACATGCATGTGATCTCTTATATTTACCGTCTAGTAACCGTGATGATTATGTATGTTTTTCCCAAATTCGAAAACAATGGCTGTATGTATTATCGATTTAACTGGCCTTGTGATGCCTCCGATCCTGACCGATTGCTTTTGGGTCAGTTTGTATTGTTCTATAGTAGTTTGTAACTTTGTTTCAGTTTCCTGTGCTGTGAGCATGAAACAAAAATGAGTTGGCTGAAAGGCCTATTTGATATGGCTTCATCTAGCTCAGGCTCCTTTCTACCATGTGCGAAGGAGTCCGAGCTCCACTGAACGGCGTAGTCTGAAGAATTCCACACCTCAACTTTTGTTAACATGCATCATGCATGTGTTTTGTTTTGTTGTTAATCATGTTGCTATTTAATTTCTCATCTCGTTATGTTTATGCTAGTTACTTATTTTGGAGATTTGGAAGATCTTTCCTTCAAGAGACAAGATCAACATAGTTAGAGAACATTTTCATAGTCATTTCAGAACCACAACTGCAAGAATAAAGTTGATTATTATAATCAATGACTATTCTTGTACTGCAAAATCCAACGATTAATGTGTGTATTAGAATAAGTTTGATGGAAAGACTAATTACTCCCTCGTTCAAATTGTAGTTCACTTTGGCTTTTCTAGATTCATTTCTTTTTACTATGTATCTAGACATAGTGTATAACTAGGTGCATAGCAAAATCAATGTATCTAGAAAAGCCAAAGTGAACTACAATTTGGAACGGAGGGAGTACTAATCAAGGTATTATAATTGGTTTCAAAATTAACAGAGGATTTAACTGTGTACCCCTCCATTTAGGAAAACCTAAAAAGGTATAACGGGTCGATTTGGTATCTAAACTGACTATGGTGTATATATCCATATATACTGCCTATTTGTGACGTTATGTTATTCAAAACTGACCTTTCATTTTTCTCCATACTATCAAATTATATGACCAACTAATCTAAGTAGGTCCTATTTGTTAGAATATTAGGTGTCTATATAGTATTAGAATATCAAGTTTCTATTGTTAAAGTGTAGACCATGACTTGTTAGATGATAGACATTTACGCTGGACTTGTGCATGTGTTGAATACGTGTGTGTGGTGTGCATGTTGGTCAATGTAATTTATATTTAGGCAAATGTAAGCCGTGGTGGGGACAATTCCCACCTTACTATATAATATAACACACAACTGTGAGGGGCCTAGACAGGCATCACGCGTTAACACCATTTCACACACTTTCACATGGTAATCGGAGCTAGTTCATAGTTTCTTTCTGCAAATTCGCCATGGCTTCCTTCTCTAAATTGCCGGCGTTCTCGCTCTTCGGCAGTCCTATGATAGAGAAGTTGGGGAAGAGCAACTTCATACTGGGAGTATGCAAGTGTTGTCTGCAATTTGCGGCAGCCAACTGTGTCATCACATTGATGCCGATAGCAAGCCGCCGGCCAAGAAGATCCCGGAGTTTGCTGATAAGCTAGACGAGCTTGTTCCCAATCCGGACTACAACGTCTGGTATGACAAAGATCAACAAGTTTTGAATTATCTCATTTCCTTACTTGTCCAAGGAGGTCTTAGCGCAGATCACCACATGCACCACCGCTGCCCAAATTTGGAAGGGAATCGAATACATCATTGCCTCACAATCTCATGGGCGCATCATCAACACGCGCATGACTATACATGATTGCCTCACAATCTCATGGGCGCATCATCAACACACGCATGACTATTGCCAAAGCGCATAAAGGGAGATCCACCATCACTGAATTTCTCCCGCAAAATCAAGGCTCTTGCAGATGACAAGGCATCTGTAGGAAGTCGTGTCCTCCCTCTTGGCGCAAAAAGGGGTCATTGGCTCTCCCTGAACTCTACACCCAACTTGTGAGTTGGGAACAACGCCTCACTCTTCAAGACGGAGGCAATTCTAGCTCCTTGGTCAACTCCACCACTTGCGGTGGTGGCCACGGGATCTTCAAGCAGGGAGGTGGTGGCCACGGTCAAGACAGCGATGGCTACGGCAACTACGACAATAATGATACCCCATGTCAGCTTTGCGACAAAGAGGGACACAATACCTACCCCTGCTACAAGCGATTCAAAACTTTCTTCAGGCCGCCACTAGCAAGGAGATCAACCTCAACTGCCACTACATCCTATTGAGTTGACACGAACTGGTACACCAATACTGGTGCTACCGATCATATCACAACCAAGTTAGATAAACTCACCATGAAGGAGCCATATCATGGCACGATCAGGTTCACACGGCCAGTGTTGTGGGTATGAGAAACAACCAAATAGGTCATAGTCTTGTTCATACCCCAAAATCGCAATATTCTCTTAAACAATATTTTTTAGGTTCCTGAAGGTAACAATAATCTAGGCTCTATTCATCGTCTTGCATTCGACAACAATGCATTTATTGAATATCACCCAAATTATTTCTTGATCAAGGATCAAGTTACGAAGAGAACGCTGCTTACAGGAGAATGTAAGGGCGGTTTGGATCCACGAAAGCTGGCTTCCAGTCTACCTTCAATGAATAAAGCAATACATGTCTCCATCAAGCCCTCATCATCTAGGTGTGGCACAATCGCCTCGGTCAATCCATCCTCTATAGTAGTGCATCAAGTCCTTAACAAGAATCAAATTCCTTTTATTTCTGAATTCAATAAAAATTCTATTTGTGGTGCTTGTCAAAAAGGGAAAAAGCCACAACTACCATATCCTACATCAACAAGCATCTCAACATATCCTTGTGAACTTGTTTTTTCGGATGTATGGGGACCAACTCCTACCTTTGTTGGGTGAAACAATTACTATAGCTTTATTGATGATTTCAGTAAATTTATATGGAACTATTTATCTTTTTTTTTTTAGATAATGGAACGAATCCGGCTTCATCTATCAAAAGATAGAATCGAGACCAATTATTACAACCGAAGTTTTGGACACCAACTGCTGAAACCGAACAACCAGCCAGCCACAATTTGAAAGACACTAGGAACAAAAGACAGGTTTAAACTAAACATGACCAATAAATCTTGAGGAAAGCCATCCCCTGGAACCAAAAAAGTGCAACGCCGACGTTTTTAACGCATTGTGCGACTTTATATAAGCTGGTCACGCCCGATCCTCGGCCTGCTGAAGACTTGCCCACCGACGAAGCCATGCGTTCCCCTAAATAGCACCCGCAAGAAAAGATTTTGGTCTACATTTATCAAAAACCACTTCATTCCTTGTTATCCAAATTGCCCGTAGTAAAAGCTGAAGCTGCAGTTAATAACAATGAATTTACTTTTTACGTTTTACAATCTTAGTCCATCGCACAAATAAATCAAACGAAGATAAATGTACCGCCGCCACGTAAATTTTGCATAACCACAGTCAAAAATAGGTGTTGAATTGATTACGGAATATGGCAAAAAAGAACAGTTCTTGTCAACATTCCATCTACGTTTAACTAAATTATCTTTAGTTAAAATCACACCCTTTTTAAATACCATAGAAAAAATTTTATTTTCATTGGTACCTTAATACGCCAAATATCTCCGTGACACTTTCGAATACCATTGTTAATTAACGCGGCATACATGGATTTGACCGTAAAACATCCGGATGCATTTAAACCCCAAACAAAAGTATCTCTCTCCTCCATTAAAGTAATATCTTGTATCGACCTTAACGATTACGTGCCAAGCGGCTAGATTACCCCCGGTTAAATGTCTCCTGAATGAGACATTTAGCGGCACCTGATACTAAGCACTTGGGCCACCGAATCTTGTTTTGATCGTACAATATTAAATAATGAAGGGAATTTGTCTTTTAAGGGTTTATTACCCAACCGGATATCAAACCGTAACCTAGTTTGGGACCCATCTTTAATGTTAAAACGACCAAAGTCCAAAAAGCAATCTTTCACATTCATTAAACCTTTCCAAAAGTGAGAGTCTGTTGGTTTTTTTAACACAACTTTCAATTGGTTTGTTTTTAACATACTTATTTCGAATTAATTCTTGCCACATACCGTCTTCATTTAATAATTTGTATAACCACTTACTTAATGAGACATTTATTCTGAATATCCAGATTTAGAATTCCTAGACCTCCTTGTTCTTTTGGTTGGCTTAAAACCTCCCACTTTGCCAACCTATACTTTTTTATGTTGATCATTTTGCCATTATCTAGACACAAATCTGAAGTGTTTCTAAAATTCCATGATTTTTCAGCCATGGTAGAACGCCAATTTAACAAAAAAGATTCTTGCCATCCAAACCCATTGGGGGAGGTGAATATCGAAACTAAATGCTTTCTTTCAATGCATCGAGAAATCCCACCACGTATCATGTCCTTATGCACATGAGCAAAACAGATCAACCGAAAGAAAACATCGCCATATAGTAGAAGTTAGATTATCTTTACTTGCACATGCTTCCATACCACTCAATTTTTTTGGGATGAGGCATTCCTCACCACCACATATCTAATTAATAGGCTTCCCCAAGAAACTCGTACAAAAATCAAACCCCACATGAATGCCTTTTCCAACAAAAACTAGATTATCTTACACTTTGCATCTTTGTTTTGCGCATGTTGGCCTAACCTATGTCCATATAATTCCCACAAACTACAATTTTGTTCTAAAGAGTGTGTCTTTCATGGATATAGTAACATGCACTGAGGGTTCAAGTGTGTTGACACTGTTATAGCATAATATTACTAGTCAACTAAACATGAATAAGGGCTTAAAATGAATATCAACATAAGTCTTGGGGTCTAACTAACATAATTTCACGAGTTTTGGTATTCCATGACTTTGCAGGACTGAACAGACAAAAGCGAGATAAGAACGGTGAGAAACCTAAGAGTTTACATCCCATAAGATGACAAGACTTAACCGTGAAGTAACTCAACCCAAAAAAGTGGACTAAAACATTCTAGAAGACACCAGAAGAAAGGAGACACGGTTGTGGCCGGGGCCCCCGCAATCGTCGGGCCTATTCATGGCGATCGTCGGGCTGGTCCCACCAGTCAGCCTCAGATTTCTATGTTGGTTTGTAACCGACATTGAGGTTGTATCTACACCGTCATTGAAGGTCGGTTTGATCCAAAGGCCATCGTTTATCGCCAAGGGCTATATAAGCAGACCCCCTGACCTCAGGGTGAAACCCTATTATTATTAGGTATCAATAGGTCGAGACCCTCGAGTCTCCCTCTAGGTCTAGACAACTAGAACTAGAAGAGTTAACATGCAAGAGAGGATTAGATCTAGATAGATCTAGTCTTTAGAACAAAGAGAGATAGAGAGGGAAGGGGACCAGGAGGAGGTACCAGGCCTATCGGTGCTACCTCCATACTTGTACCTCGGTGGAAGTTAACCTACACTTGGAATTACTCACGGTAATCTACTTCTTCTTTTAGTAAGTAATATTGTTTATAATTATTCTTATTGGTCTCATGAAGTCTCTTTTGAGTACTTTTATCCGGCGCCTAGATTAGAGTAATATTCGTAGTGCAAACGTGGTGTTTGGACTCGGGTATCTCGTTAGATACACCCTACCTTCTAGAGCGTGGTAGTTCGTGGTAGTGATAGTACCATTGATTCCTTTGGAGTCCACATCCCATTGGTTAGGCCAAGTAGGACCACATTCTTTGGAGGATTGCACGTTTAGTCCCCTGCTTTCCTTTGAGTATGTCCCCATAAGGATAATATTAACATGGCTTACCAAGATAAGAATTAGATATCTTAGTAATCCTTTCTGCTATCTTAACCTTCTTAAGTCTCGTGCTACTCTGGGTTAAGATTAGATCGTAGTCTCCCTCACCTGTTTCCCTGTGGATTCAATATTAAAACCCTCTCTCGGGTGAAGTGCTCACCGATATCCGTTCGCTTGCGGATTATACAAATTATAAATATTTCTGTAGGCTTAGCAAATACCAACAAAGTGCCTCGATGTAGCTGGAGGACCTATCTATATCTCAAGAGACATTGTCTTTGATGAGGATGTTTATCCCTTTGCCAAACTTCACCCAAATACAGGAGCTCGATTGAGATAAAAATACTCCTCCTTCCAACCAACCTCCAAAATCCTTCTTTTATTTCTAGGGCTGACAATACTATTGATATTAATGGTAATGGTTCGCTGCACACTAATATGGTTGGTGAGAATGCAAGACCTATTGAAATTCTGGAGCAAAACGGAGGAAAATTTACTCAAAACATGCATCATTTCATGTTGTCTTCTACCCTTCCATTTTTGGCAAGGACATGTGCGGCTCCCGGAGGCAATCTCCCTGCATCCGTAGGCGGATCGAGGCGGCGATTCGGACGTGGATCAGTTGCGCGGCGGAAAGATCCTCCTCGTGTTCTACACTTGGCGTTGCGGGCGTTGTTGATGATGGTGGGGACAACGACCTGGCAAGACTGAGGACGCTACGGGCGTAGGTGCTGCACACAAGAGTGGATCACCCTTGGTGACCTCGCCACTGGATCTTACGTGGCCACTCCAAGTAACATGGCCGAGCCGGGAACTAGCACGGGATCCCCCGCGCCACTCACACCAGGTTTCGGATCTTCGAATCCACGAATCATGTGGCCTTTGTTCATCGACCCAACACTCGTCTACAACACGGGATACGTAAACCCAAGGTATACACCGATGGTACGTACAATTCGATATGCTCAGTTAGCTGCCTCATCTAAAAAATCACCCACATTGAAACATGCTTTAGTTGATAAAAACTAGAAACATGCTTTGGATGTCGAGTTTGACGCATTACACAAGAGCAAAACTTGGCATTTAGTACCACCTCAAAAGAACAAGAATGTAATAGATTACAAGTGGGTATATAAATTAATAAAAAAGGAGATCGGATGGCACATTTGACATATATAAGGCTTCGATTGGTGGCAAAGGGTTTTAAGCAAAGGTATGGCATTGATTATGAAGACACTTTTAGTCTTGTTGTCAAGGCAACTTCAATTAGATTTGTGTTATCTCTTGCCATGTCAAGAAACTAGTGCCTAAGGCAATTAGATGTTACAAATGCTTTCTTACATGGTTATCTTGAAGAAGTGTATATGAAGCAACCACAAGGATATGAAGACAAGACCATGCCTCACTACTTGTGCAAACTTAAAGGTCTATATGGGTTAAAACGCCTTGGGCATGGTACTCTCAGCTATGCAGGAAATTGTAGAGTCTTGGATTCATTCCTTCTAAAGTAGACACATCCTTATATTTTTTTTTAAAAAAGTGAAATTATGTGATTTTTATGCTTGTGTATGTCGATCACATTATAGTGGCCAGTTCTTCCCAAAAGGCAGTGGATGCATTACTTCAATACCTAGAGAAGGAGTTTGCCATCAAGAATCTTGGTCAGTTGCATTATTTCTTGGGCAATCATGTTTCAAGGAAAAATAGTGAACTGCTAATGACACGAGAACGTGATGCCTCTGTAATCTTGCAAAGAGTCAATATGCAACTATGTAAATGTGTGAAGACACCACTATGTACAACTGAAAAACTGTCAATTACAAGTGGCACTCAATTGTGAGTTGAAGACTCTACAAGGTATAGAAGTATTGTTGGTGCACTTCAATACCTTACACTTACATGACCGGATTTATCATTTGCGGTCAAATTGTGTCACTTTCTTCACTCGCTAACCATTTGTGCATTGGGAGGCTATTAATGAATTTTGAGATATGTAAACGGTACTATCAGTTTGGGTATTAAAATTACAAAGTCTAACTCCATGGTAGTTAGTGCTTTCTCGGATGCAGATTGGGTTGGATGTCTTGATGACAAAAGGTCTACAAGAGGACTTGTTGTGTTTCTTGGTGGAAATTTGATCTCATGGTATGCTAGAAGACAAACTACAATATCTCTCTCTAGTACCGAACCTAAGTACAAGTCTTTAGCTAATGCAACAGTAGAAGTTATATGGGTACATAAACTATTGGATGAATTAGGTATTCCACACCCCTCAAGTTGCTTGCCTTTGGTGTGATAACATTGGTGACACATATTTGTCACCAATCCTCGTATTCCATTTGAACAAAACACATTGAAATTGACTATCATTTTGTGTGAGAAAAAGTTGCATCAAAACTTCTGGACATCAGATTCATTAGCACAAAGATCGGATAGCCGACAGGTTCACTAAAGCAATCTTGTATATGTCCAACTTATCTAAGTAGGTCCTATTGTTCTTTTTAATTTGATGTCAAACAAGCTTACTTATACGAGTGAAACTAATCATAGCCTTAGTTTGAATATGCCTTGGTCTAGCATTTACCGTTGCAACCATCACCATCATGACTCTTCTTCTCCTCCCATTCTACAACTACTTTAGGTCTAGCATGCATGACAATTTGGAGTTCAGGCCATGCTTTGGAGAGGGAGGAAACAATAATGGTCACTTGGTTTTGTGAAGGAGTTAACATGCCACAATGGAGGTGTTATGGTTGTCCTATGGTGGTTGGACTCGGGGAAGAAGGTGATTTTCAAGGCCATCTATTATTGTATATCCTTAGTAGCCCTCCCAAAATGGAATGTAAGATATACATCAATGTATGTTTTCGTACTAATCAATTTGTATTGACATGTGATATTGGTTGATCTATATGTTGAATTTTATGTTTTGTGTACCATGGTCCCATTTCATATTTCAAAGTGGTTCTCACTTTTTGCCATGAAAATAATTTTGGGTAGTCCATTAACATTGATGGCGAAGGCGATGGTTGATAGCATATACCCGTCAAAGTCAAAGGCAGTGATAGATGAGTATTAGACTGCTAGCTTGATCGGGTGTTGCAAGCAACTTGTAGAAGGGGCTCACAAACCTAGCTCATATGTTCCTTTTGGAGCAGAGGGTGTTGAGTCTTCAAATTAGAGGGTTAAATAATCTTTTTTTTTTTCTAAGGCCTTGCTTTTACTGGCCCACCAACTTAATTTAAAATGTTCTGTTTTGCACTACTATAATGATCGTTGGCGGAAGGTCAAAGGCGATGGGCATCAGAAACTTTGGTCAAGGGGTTGCTAGCAACTATCATAAGAACCACATGAACCTCATGTGTTCCTTCCACAGTTGGGGGAATTGGGTTCATCTAATAAGAGGGTTCATTCTTTGGATGCTTAGTTGTTCTTCAACTTTCGATAGTGGGTTCTCAATGTGACAACAATTATAGAGGCATGAGAGGTCCATCCACAACACAAAGGTTATAGGTGATTGCTAGTGGCAAGGAGCAGTTGTAATTGGTAGTGGCAGAAGTTTACGAAACAACCAGTGTAGTCGTTTTGGTCGCTGGCAATTGGCAGAAGAAGCTTGTGGACCTGCCTGTCGCTAAAGTCAAGGACTAGGGGTGCCAAGTTCTCAAATAAGAAGCTCCAACCTTTTTATATTGGAGCCATTTCTCTAGTTGTCATGCAAAAATTGCAATTCCCGTTCGGATGAATTTTATGATGACGGGAATTGCATGACTCAAAAAAATGTTTCTCCTCTTTTTTAAGGAAACAAATAGTGATGGCCTTCACCGGTTCACAATATCAAGGCAAGTTTCCATGCCCTTATCTTGTGTGCTTCCTAGTATTACTTGTACTACTAATATTGTTACTTGTACTACTAGTCCACAATGTATTTTTACCAGCCGGTTATATTATATTGTTTGGCGGCAGTTACTAGCTCTTCACTTGTTTTCCGTAACAAAGCTACTTTATTAGTTTTCTTTCATGGCTGGAGAAGGAGAAACGTGAGAACTGTAGTCCAGACAAGAAAGGGAAACAATAAGAAAGAGATAGACGTACGGTTTGTCTTAGAGATATAGTAGAGCGATGATTAATTATTTCCTTAGATCAGAAGACTCTATATATGCATGCATTCAGTTAAAAAGTAGAAGAGTACCTAAGAAACGGAGGAAAGCTAGGTCGATCTTTTATCACAAACGGTGAAAGTGTAAAAATTCCTATAGGAAATCAACCCACGGTCTTTCCCTTTACCAGTATATACTCCCCACCATGCATATACCCCAAAATGAGGGCAAGACTTTGTACATTTCTCTAATACAAATTAAAAGAAAAACGTGGATCAAAAATTTTTGTAAAAATTATTTGGTAGATGGAAAACCATTAAATTAACTAAGATGTAAGATACAGAAGAAAACTAAGCAAATCAAAAATAGAACAAGTTCTTACCCAATGTGGCTTTTAGACGGTATATATATGGCGCTTCTTCGAAAAATGAGGCTGGGAACATGAACTTCTTCCTCGACCGGCCTCATGTGGCTTTTGGATGGTATGACGGTTCTTCATAACCATAAGGCTAGAAATATATATGGGCATCCTCAACCTCACATAGTTTTTGTTGTAGTATACTAGATCAAGATCCCTTTTTGTGGTAGTAGAGATTAGCCCTAGATGATATGCTTCCATCCATATTTAGGAGATCATAGAAATCGATGAAGTTGACATCAACAACATAGCAACGGACTAGCACAAAGGGGAGAGATTTGGGTGATTTTTTTCTTCTAGGCTTAACGAGGGAAGGGGAAGAGGCGAAGTGACGGATGTGGCACCCAGGCGTTTGTTCAAAGCTGGTTAGAAGTATATATAGAGCGTGAAGGCCATATACAACATGAACATTTGCAGCATCTCATCCTCACGCGCGCGACTTGCTTTGTCGTGGACAGCATCACAAGCCGGTTTCAATATACCGCGTCACGTTACTCGATCGTGATATAATACAATTACATTGATTCAATGAGAAATTAAGGTACACCGACCTCGTACTTGGGGTGTATGTTTTCTTCTCCAAAACAATAAAATTCAGAAACAACTCTCCCTCTCACGGTCTCACACATTCCATTTTTGTCTCTTCATCTCTCACCACCAGTCACCAAGATGTTTGTTTATATCATCCATGAATCCATCTATGACGGTTACCACTTCATTTTTAAAACCAAGGTGGTTGGTGGGGTCCTGCATTCCTTTCCCACCGATCCAGGACCGCCGACGCAAGCAAAGCCGCGGCGCCCGCGAGGATATCTCGTCACCATGCATCTCTGACCGTGCTTGCAGATCGAGTTGCAAACGGTCGTCGAGGCCGGCAGGTTGCAGCCCAACGATGCGGCCATGCGGCTGGACTCTTGCGGGAACCGTCGCGGCCGAGAACGCCTGCCGCGCGCATAACCAGGCACGGCATGGCGGAGAGAAAAACTCCTCGGCACACGAAAAGCAAGCACGGCAAATCGCTACGGCGTGGGGCAACGGGAGGCCAGCCTAAACGACAGTGGGCGGTGTGAGCCAGTGACAGCCTTCGGCACACACGCGACGAGCCCTATATTAAGAAGTAAGAACGCAGGTGTGCCCTTGCCAACATCTGCATCAGCGAGCGACATCCATGTCCACTTCGCCCGAGTTCTCCAAGCCGGCCGTGCCGGCCTTCTCGCCGGCCAGCGCCGCGCCGCCCCCGTCGTGCCCGGCGCTGACGACAACGACTACGGTTGCGTGACGCCGACGGGGAGCGGGATCTCCTACCTGAAGGAGCCCACCACGTGCCCGCCGGCGCCCAAGAAGCCGCCGCGGCAACCGGCGCTGTGCAGGAAGCGTCTCTTCCAGTCCCCACCTCAGCCTGCTACCGAGTCCTCCTCCGTCGTCCCTGTCATCAGCCTCCTCCGCCAAGACGAACAGGAGCTGGAGCGCCTCTTCCACCCTCACCCGCCGCCGGCCACCACCGCCGACAAGCGACGCCGCTCCGTCTCCGCCTCCGCCGCCTCCAACAAACACTGCGCAGCTTGAATTAATTCATCCTTGAAGCTCAAGGCTGAAGCTGGGAGGCTCAATCTTCACCTTAGCGTAGCTTTGCGCGCAACTAGGGGAGGACCTCAGGCGTTCTCCGTCCAGCAGGCACCGGCCCCTACCCCAGCTTGTAAGAACCAAAAAACCAAAAAAAAAAAAAAAAAAAAAAGCAGCGCGACGAGTTGCCGACTAGAGTGGTTGATCAGGCCGTCGCTGGGATAACTTCACCGACGACGACGGTGCGTCCATGTCTGCTGCACCACCTTCTCCGGTGCCTCAGCTCACACTCATGGATCTGCTGCTCCTGCTCCAAAGCGATCTGCCTAAGGAGGCAGAAGCTGACTGCGATTATCTCATGCGGTTCCTTCGAGTACTTGACGTGTGATCTTATTTACCGTCTACTCTCCGCAATGATTATGTATGTTTTTCTATTCCAAAATTCTAAAATAATGTGATGTATTATCGATTTAACTGGACTTGTGATGCCTCCTGAGTCCTGACCGATTTCATGGGTCAGTATGTAGTGTTCTGTAGAAGTTTGTAACTTGTTTTCAGTTATCTTGTGTGCTGTGAGCAAAAAAAAAAAAAAATAAG
Organism: Hyparrhenia diplandra; assembly: GCA_015847255.1. Lineage (NCBI taxonomy): Eukaryota > Viridiplantae > Streptophyta > Magnoliopsida > Poales > Poaceae > Hyparrhenia > Hyparrhenia diplandra. Next base: position 131,492 of record JADLZK010000201.1, read on the forward strand.
TTGTGGTAAGGAAGGGCCATTCGATACGGTTTCGTCACCATACATATATTTTGTACAGTTAATCATATTGCTATTTAATTTGTCATCTCATTATGTTTACTTCAACAAGAGACAAAAAGATCAACATTGTTAAAGAAAGCATTTCCATATATAGTCGTTTTGGAACTACAACTGGGAAGAATAAGGTGGATTGTCATAAAACTATTTCTTGTATTTGCAAAATAGCATCAAAGTAAATTTGATAGAGAGACTAATTACTAATCAAGGTATTATAATTGGCTTTCAAAACAAAGAGCTCCATTTAGGAAACCCTAAAACGGTATAACAGTCGATTATTGGTACCTAAATTGATTATGGTATATCATCCATTGTCTAATTGTGACATTATGTTATCTAAACTCACAGAATATGGTCCAACCTTTTGATAGCATGCATGAGGCATTGCTCTAGTTGTCCTCAAATTCAAAATGAATTCAGCATCAAATTTTGATTTTGCTTCCATCATCTGCATCCAAAATTCAAACAAGACAAGCCTAGCCAGATTTAGCAAACTGAATAGGGCCTAGCAGGGCTATATTTATTTCTCCTTCCATCCATCACTGTCAAGCATATGTATATTCTTTAAGCAAATGTTTTAAAATTAGATTTTTATATTTTTTCTCTTCTGGATATAATGTCATTAATGAACGTCATCATAAAATCATCCGAGAATGGGAATTTCAAGTGGAACCAAAAGAATATTTTTTCCCCAACTTTCCTATACAACGGTTGTTGCCTTCTTCATGCGACACTATGAGGGCCAACTGTTAACCCTTACCGGGTTTCCTTTAGTTGATGTGGGTCCTTCTTACTTGATGTGGCTTTTAGATGGTATGATATATAGCATCTTCACATCAACCACATACCGGGTTCAACTTGATGAGGAGCTCCACCAATGATTTGACGGGTTATAGTACTCAGGTCATAATGTAATCGAACCTAACTTGATAGCAGGACCCACATACCCTTTCCCCATTCTTCTTCCCTTCCGTCGGGCATGGCGCGACGATGCCCCGGAGAGGCGGCGGCAGCAGCAGCTGGTGGCGGGCTCGCCCTCCGAGGGCAGTGCTCGGCAAGAGCTGGTGGTGGGGCTCATCTTTCTCCAAAGGCGCAGCGGGATGCTGGTGGCGGCGGCGACGCGGGATCTTTGGCGGGTGTCACCATGGACAACAGGGTCCTCGTCTTCCTCCCCGAGGGAAGTGCAGGGCCGAGAGCTCCTTCTCCTCCACCCCTCTTCCTCCATGCCCGACGCCACCCCTTCCCCGTCATGCGTGTTTGGCGAGCGCGGCTTGGCAACATGCGACAGCCGACGACTTCCTCACTACAGGCGGCGAGCGCGTACTCACGGTGGGTGGGCGACCACACCCCGTCGCGTGGCGACAGCCACGCCCGGTGTGCCTCCCTCTCTTCCCGATATATGCTGCGCGCGGGACTGTCAACGGCAGGAGATGAGAGAGAGGGGGAGCACAATTTGTTTTCTCCTTCGGAGCAGGTTCGATACAAGGAACTCGCGTCTCCATCGACCCATGCTTGCAGTGTGTCGAACTGGGTACGATGGGCGCATTGATTGTATCAAACCGAGCTAGTACCTAGCACCGCGGGTGCTCTCGTTCAGAGCTGGTTAGAAGTATATATAGAGTGTAAAGGTCGTATAGGACATGAACGTCCATAGCGTCATCCTCACGACTTGTTTTGACGTGTACGACAAGAAATATGCCGGTTTCAACATATTACCACATATTACTTAGTCAGTCGTCTTATAACCTTCATGCAACAAGAAACTATAAGGTACACCGACTTTATACTTAGGAGGCATGTTTCCTTCTCCAAAACCCTAAAACTCACAAACAAACCTCCCTCATATTCCATTTTTTTTCTTCAACCATCACCAAGATGTGTTTGTTCATCATCCATCCATCCATATATCCATGTATGATATTATTAATTACCACTTGATTGATTTATTTATTTTAAAAAATATTTACCCGGGTTGGTGGGGACCTATATATGCGTCTGCATTGCCATTTTTTCCTCACCGATCGATGACCCACCGACGCAAGCAAGCCGCGGCGCCAGGAGGATATCGCGTCACCATCTCTGTCTGCATGCAGTTGAAAACGGCCGAGCCCGGCAGGATGCAGCCCAACGCTGGATCGGCTGGCGTCTTGTGGGCCGGGGAACCATGGCGGCCGAGAACGCCTGCCGCGCGCATAAGGAGGCACAATGGAGAGAAATAAAAGCCGGAAAGGCAGGAGGGACAACGCGAGGCCAGCCGCGCCGAAACGGCCGTGGGCGGCGTGCAGTCCAGTGAGCCGTGACAGCCAATATTGAAACCGCAGGTGTACCCTTTGTCACATTCTCCGCATCAGCACGCTGCACATCCGGCCGGTACAGCAGAGGCGAGGGCGAGGCAGTGCATCTGTGGTCATTGCATTTGCAGGCAGTGAGACGAGAGAGAGAGAGTGTTCGGCGGCGATGCAAGGCGGCGTGATCGAGCTCGCCAGGCAGGCGGCGGCCGCGGCGAGGGCCGAGCAAGACGCGCGTGGCGCGGCCAGGCTGCCGGTGCGTAGGTACCGCGGCGTTATGAGGCGGGGCGACGTATATGTCGCCGAAATCATGGATGCCGCGGGCCTCCGCCCGGTGTCGCTCGGGTCGTACGCGACTGCCGAGGAGGCAGCACATGCCTACGATGCCGCCGCGAGGATCATGCAAGGGAAGAAGGCCAAGCCCAACTTTCCCGAGCACCGGGCGCCGGCGCCGTCTCGGGCGGGGGGAGGCGGCGGCGCGCCGGCCGCCCATGCCGGAGTGCGCCCGCTGCTGGGGCACGCTCGCGTGCGTCGTGCACCGCTGTACGGCCAACAGCCGGCGCTGCCTCAGGCGCCTGCGGCGCCGGTGGGCGGCGGAGCACAGCATCAGGCGTTCTCAGTCGTCCAGCAGGCAGCACCGACCCCACACCTGGGGCGCCCCCGGTGCCGTACCATGGTGGAGCCGCACCGGCGTTCTCACAGTTTTGTACCGTCCAGCTGCAGGTCCAGCGTTCGCCGCCGTCGCCGGTGGAAGCAACGGCGCAGGCTTCTATGGTATGGCTCCCATGATATGCCCTGATCCCGAGAAGGGCCCATGCCTGCCCATTCTGATAATTTTTGTACCGCCCAGCTGCAGGTCCAGCGCTCGCCGCCGCCGGTGAAGGCAACGGCGCAGGCTTCTATGGTATGGCTCCCACGATCGACCTCGAGCCCGAGGTGCCCATGCTCACCTATGCAGCGAACAGCGCACTGAGCAGCTCTGACAAGAAAAACAAGGCGATTGTCGATGCCTCGGCAGCCGCCGAGCCAAAGCTGGTCACCATCATCGAGTCTGATTTTGATGGTGAGCCCGTGGTCGAGGATAACTTAGCCTCACTTGCGACGGCGGCTCATCCACCTCGTCTGCAGCGAGTCCGGCGGTGCCTCCACCAGGCTCTCAAGGATCTGATGGAAGCCGAAGTAGTTCGCCGCAGCGCTGATGAGGGAGCGCCGGCCGTAAGCCGGCATAAGCGGCGCCGTTGCAGAGGGACCGCACCGCAGGGAAATGGGCCATCGTTTGCCCTTGGTTCTTAGATCCTTTGAGAACTATATTACCTATCTGTAATTCGATCGACTCCTGATCCTGATGTTTGTTTCTGTATGGATTAGCTAGTGTGTTGCTTTTATGTACTGTGATGGATCGATGGACATGATCTAATTAATAATATACTTGGGTCCTCAATATAAAGCTTTTGTGTCGTTTGCCCCCAATTATCAATTTGATTTGTGGTTCTGAGATCCAAGTATGATTTTAGAGTTCTAAAATATGTAGATTAAAATAGTTTAGATAAAAATGTTTTAACAAAAGTAATAACAAATTTGCTTAGCTATACTCATTGAATGTGCCCATAGCTCACTTCCAAAAATTCTTTGAACTAGAGTTGTGCCAAAACAAAATTTTAATATCAGGTTATATACTTCTTTTAATGTTGTAGTAAATGACCTTGGTAGATAGTACACCATTATGCCATCATTTTGAGTCGATCCATTCCAGGTTTCAAGAGTAGGCTAACAATGACAAGATTAAAGTTATCTCAGTGTAGTCAAGCGTAGATCATCCTAGCTACTTATTGAAAATAAAAGTTTAATAAACTAGGATATCTAGCCCTCCTTATGGTTACTTAATTCTTTTTTTTTTTTTTGTGACAACTTCTGGTTACTTATTAGAGACTTGTTTCATAACCTCGATGCTCATTTTCAAGTTATACTCTAGGAAAATGAATAAAACTTATAGATTCTTAAAAAATAAAACAGAACAACCGATCATCCATTTTGTAGAGAAAATCTTTGTATTGACAACAATAAATATTTTTAATTTTCTATGAAATTATCCATATCTACTATTATATGAAAACAGCATACAACTAATGACCCCATAAATATGTGTAGGTATGACACATCTTTATCACCGTTAAGAAAAGATAACCTGAAGTAATCCAGATGCATATCTAGATTATCCACACTACAAGGAAAACACACAATAGCGATATCGGCCAAGGCATTGTTAAGTTGGTGATTGGATTGGTCACAAGCATCAAAAAGGTCATCAACACCTCTACCATTACTCCCTACCTCTTCACTTCTCTCCTCTTCTCTTGCTCCTATTTTGGCTTTGAGATGCAATTGTCAATTGTCATAGTATTGCATGTTTGTCTCAAATCTTAGTAGAAGGGAGTCATATAAATTGAAGATATGGTACTATATTTTTCCAATCTCCTATATATGAGTTCTCCTATATATTTTAATGCAATTATATGAAATTATTAATTGCATGTCTAATCACATAATTCTGAGAAGCAACCATTTATAAGTATGAATGATGTTTCTACAAACTTGTGGATGTCACACAGTGATTGTGATATATATACCTTGGGACCCATTATTGTTTAGAGTACTTGAGCGGATTGGAGTCTTCAGAGATGTGTGACAACATATATAAATGTTCTTAGTAAAATGATATTGTAGTGTTCATGCCCTCATTTTTATAATAATAATAATAAGGAGAAGAAGAAGTTTCCACAACCTTACAATGCTTAGGCACTTGATGATGCATGGATTAAAAAAAATTGATATTAGAACAAACATGATGAGGAAGATATGGATCATGATCTCAACAATGAGGCCATATTAGGTTAGATATGTCATTGATGGATGGTGTGGGATATTAAGGGGCAAGACGGTACAATGATGAGGAACGCTCAAGGCCTAATATTTCAAGGCACGCCTACGCCCTCATTGCAATTTGGAATGGACGTGCCTAGTTAGGAACCTGAAGTTTCTATGATGGAGGGCAACTCATGGTTAGGTTGATAGGAATTTCAAAATAAGTTGTTGTTATTGCTAAAGGACATGCTACCACAAAATACTTGATGTACATTCCAATATGTCGTGAAGATGCTCATTTGTCCTATGGTATCGAGAGATGAAAAGATACACACATATTAGGAAATTGTGTAATGTTTGTGGGGATCTTGATTTGATCAAGCGCATACCATAATACCAATGATAGATACAAGAGAGGAAATGGTAGTGTTGATGGAGATACAAAGGTGGTAAGAGTATAGAGTCTCTAAGGATGGTGATTTGATATTTACACCTTCCATATGTCTGAAATGATTATTTGCTAAAAGGAGGAGGAAACTTGGCATTAAGATGTTTAGAGTGATCTATTTAATGACATTGTCCTTGGATTCCCTCAAGAACAAATAATGGGGAATTTTACTCTCTCTATCTCTCTTTCTCTAGTGAAAAAGGATGAGGCAACTGGACTCCTGGTTGCATCACTGCCCATCCACTACGTATAAAAATTGTTGAGGTAAGTCTCGAACGACAAGGTCCTTGTGCCAGTTGAGGCGTGACTATCCAATAGCGAGCGAGAAGAATTGTCCATAAAATATTGTGATGTGTCTAGAGTATATACACTTACACATGTGCTTAGGTAAGCCAACAATAAGCAGCACATGTGTCATCGGTGTGCAAAAGAGGATATAGATGGATGGGGTCTTAATTGAAACTATTAGGCGAGATGGAGGTGGCAATCATAGTTGTGAGGGGTTAAACAGCTTGTTCATACCATAGTGTGAGATCGCATCACAAAAAGTATAGGACAGAGATCCCTAATCGGTCACCCAACAAGGGCATAAGGATTTGGATGTATGTGACCTCTCGTGGAGGTGCCATACATTTATGACACCAACATAAGGACTATGATGGGGAAAGCCTAAGCCAACTTCATTGAGCCCTTGGTGCTAGGGGGTGAGGGAACGATGGCCACCATCTCCCCACACTTCATGGAGTCAAAGCATGCACATGAAGAAGAAGTGTTCCTAGTATTAGGCTTCCATTGAAGTAGAAGCAATGGCACTAGCTACTATATAGGCTCTAGGGATCGATGCATCCTCTCGCTTTGATCTAGTTTGCACATGGCTTCTAGTTTGCACATGATTAGTGGTTGTGTCATGGTTTTCTAGTATTAATCTGCAATGTTGACTTATTTACTTAGTTTTATTGTGATTAGAACCCAAAATACATGAGCTATTAGCACATTTGAAGTAACATATTATCTTCATGTTCCCATCCGCTCTTGTTGATGTTTTGAGAGAACCAAGAGTTCCAGCTTATATGCTTTCTATTGTGTGTATTTGAGATCTCCATTCGATGGTAATTATCATAAATTTTATCATAATCATGTGTGGTAGAAATTAATAGCAGTAGTAAAAGTTCATTGTTTGTCTTGAAATGGGCTACACTAAACTACAATTTTGTTATGTGTTTGACTGATGTTAGTAGCTCCTTTATTCTAAACTATTGAATTCAAGAGTAACTCTTATTGTAATGCTCTATTTTCTCGCTTAGACATCTAATACTCCTATAAGAATAAACCCTACCTAGGGAATTTCTACAATCCCCTTGCACCACGTCAAATGATGACATCATCCAATCTTCAGTTACCGAACTCCACCTAGCTCCACCCACTTCCTAACGCAGGTGTCTTCAGTTACCGAACTCCACCTCCCCCACTTCCTATCGCATGTGACCTTTAAAATTCATGTCAATATTAGACATGGAAAAAACAAATGAAGACATCCAATCATAGTCCGAGAGCTTCCTCAAATAATATCTTTGCTTTTATTCCATTACCATAAGTTGGATCTTTTTTCTTGGTCTTCCACTAGCCATAGTAGATCATTATTACTCCACCACTAATCAATCCATCCACACAGCTCTGCAATCCTTCCCTTTAGCTTCTGGCTAATCTACCTCCCTATAAATTGCTTCACGAGCATAGAAGCCTCGCCACTCGCCAAGGCCATGGACACCACTAGCCCAATCACTTGCTATATATCATTTTACAGTTTAGACCTGTGTCGTCTAACTCGCCATGACCGCTTGCATCTTCATCTCATATCTCTTAATTTTCTTATTTACATTATTTACATTTGATAACCACATGCATCTTTATTTTTTTACCTTGCTACTCACATGTACCTCCACCTCTGAATTTAATTACTTACTAGATTAGATGAGCATACGCACCTTCTACCACATGTGTGTGATTCGAGAGAATGGATAATAATGTTGTTTTTTCTACCATATGCGAGAATATTGTCATGCACGCATACAAGCTTCTAACAAACTTCTTCCTAAAGGTCGTGATCGATAGATTGACCATGATCCATTGTAAATGAGAACTTCATTATTAATCCTTCATGAAGATCATGTGAATGTATCATCTCTTCTGGGCATATCTGTTTTGCTTTGCTATCATGCATTATCGCAGAAAGGAAGATCATTGTGCTAATACTTCTATACATTTACATCTTCTAATTCTTAACGACTAAAATTCTAACATTTTTATATTCTTACTTCATACCCGCTGAAACACACGGGAATCCTTCTAGTTACAACTCACACTATGTGCATGTAATGTCTTTAATAGGCCATAATAATGGTGTAATTGGCAACTATTCGAACTAGTTAAGATGAGTCTACTCTATGCCAATACTTGAATGGACAACAACCACTATATGTGCATATCTTTGTTTATCAAATCATGACCTTCAAAACATATATAACTAGGAGTATACCCCGTGCGATGCCGCAGGATTCTCTTAAATTTTTTTATATATATAGCATTACTATATGATGTTTTGTATACTACCTTCATTTTTTGTAATTAATAAGGGATGATATGGACTTAGTGGGTAATCTTGTGTGGCCACTTTGAATGAAAAGTTAGCACATCTAGTGGATTCACTTAGTGGGGAACGATGTTGACACCTTGCTTGTAGAGAGAAATCATCCGGTCGGGTTTATCATTCACGTGTTCTCAAGTGGGAAACTCATAATATCATGGATATTATTATGTGGCATATGCTAACTTTGTGATGAGACAATCAAAATATGGCCTTGATTTCTTTTTGAAACAGAACTCTAACATCATCCCATTTATTGGCAAAACGTATGTTGAGACCGTTCTTACAAGAAAGCCCTAACATCCTATCCTTCATTGCTAGAAAGATTTTGTGTCCATGGAAATTATTTCTATAGCATTTGTGCAATAACATACAAACGATTTTTCTTTAATTAATAATTTTATCAAAATATGAATATTTTGGTTTATTTTGTATCTATGTGGAAAAACAATTCTCGGTCTCTATTGATGCTTTGTGATAGTATAACTAACTTATTTCTATAGGAAATTTAACTAACATATATATATGTCTACGGTTGTTGGCACTTTGTGTTCAAAGATTCACTTATATGTTGGCACATATATGTTAGCAAAAGAGCAGGAAGAGTTTTATTCGAGTTGTTCGGTTGTGCTGTTGGGAAATTTTCTTTTTTCGTTACCTTGGCCTACCCATGCACTTCAGGAAGCTAAATAATAAAGATTGGAAAATTATCGAGGAAAGGATTGAAAAGAAACTAAGTGGATGGCAAGGAAAATTGTTGTCGTGGGAGGGCGAATGGTCCTTATAAATTCGGTTTTGTCCAGTTTACCGATGTTTATGATGTCTTTTTTGAACTACCGAAAGGTGTTCTTGAAAAAATTGATTGCTTTAGATCGCGCTTTTTGAGTGTTACTATGCCAAATTCTTATGGCGCACTATACATATACTTTTTGGTTTAGCTCCTCCCACTAGTATGAATGACTTATTCATAAGGTGGTCAAAAATTGCAAATAAAAAGTATAATTCATTGTTATTAACTGCAGCTGCCGCGACTTTGTTGGTCAATTTGGTTGACAAAGAATGAAGTGGTTTTTTATAAATGCAGACCAAAATCTTTCTTGCAGTGTACTGTTCAGGGAATGCGTTGGCTACGTCCAGTGGGCAAGTCAAGTAGCTGCATGAGGATCAGCGGGAACGACCGATACATGCCGCACGACATCTTGAGTCATCAGCGCTACAATTTTTTTTGTTCTAGTGGATGGTCATCTCCGCAAGACATATCGGTCATGCTTAGGAAAAACTTTATTTCATTCTTGTCTCGCAAAACTTGTTGCAGTCGTCACCATTTGAATTTTGAGTTACTTTGTAATAATTGGTCTGATTCTATCTCGTTGATAGATGAAGCCGGATTTTTAATCCATTATCTAAAAAAAAATCAAATTAAATAGATGGACATTGTATATCAAGTATTTCAGTAGTGGTTCTTTAGCACCTCGTTGGAAGAGTTTGAAGAATAAATAGTTCACAAAAATGTCACAGGGAAAACCTTTCCTACGTTTGAAGAATTTCAAGAATATATCATAGAGAAATTTATTGAAACGAAAATGACATAGTGTTGTTGTGCCGTGCGCACTTTGCTATAGTTGCTACACCCTAAGGTCACGAATGTTTTTCTATATCGATTTGGATTTTCTATTAATATCTTCCCAAAACATGCATAAGAACTACATATATTTATTTTAAAGAGAAAAGAAGAGTCAAGTACAAAGCGCCCTCATGAGCTAACACCATAAAAGCATTTCATATACACCAAGAAGTGATCGGCTAGAATATAATGCCTCGCACTAGATCTTCGAAAGTCCCAATTTGATTTTGGTAATTGAGTGACAACCTTAGGTGGCCAAATGAGGTTTCATGTGAGATGAACAACTGATCAGTCCAAGCTAGGTTGAGCAAAATATGAAGGCCATGGAGGAGAGATGACTAGTGCATAAGATGCAAGTGCTCAACTTGCATGGTGAAGAGTTGATGAATATGAGGTGACCAAGATAGGATAAGCATATTGAATATGGGAGATGACATTATATGGAAAGATAAGAAGATCATGGCAAGGGTTGATTATGATGGATAATGTGCAAGACTGAAGGGCAAGCTAGAGGCTTGGAACACAATGGACAATCAAAGGTGGTGAAGTGTGAGTAGAGACTTGGTTTTGATGGACCAAAGCAACAAAGCCAGAGCAAGCAAGGCTAAAGTCGTTCCAGCAAGCGCGAGAAACTCGACCTTGAAGGATGTGAACATCCCGACGAACGTCGTCGATCGCTGCCTCCATCCACGGCCTCCAGTCGATGAACTCTGAAGTCGTGGCCTCGAGCTCTTCCACCGGATCAATCGTCTCATCTCGCATCTCGGACAGCCTGATGAGCTCGAGGTCGTCCACCTTCCGCGCCGGATCTGGGAGACGGACATCCACTATGCACCCCCAGTTGTCCACCCTGACCGCGTCCTACGACTAGGCGGCGCAATACTCCTCCAAGGCAGAAACGCTTGCTTGACGTTGGGCTCCAACAGTCCGCGAGCTCGCTGCTAGCGCCGAATGAAGTGGATGTGCTCGGCGGAGGGCTCCAGTACGCACTGCTGAACCGAATGGAATTGATACCAATGTTAAATCCCGACTCGCTGCGGCAGGAATCCGCTCTCTTGAACTCGCTCAATCGATCGGAAACGTGGAAGGAAGGTAGAGTACGCCGGCGTGGGAGCCTGTTGGGGAAAAGTTTAGGATTTTGTTATCATTTTGGTTACGTCACTTGATGACAAGTTTGATACTTATGCCTTCACCTCCTGTGGCTTGATGTTTTCAGATGTTGACAGATCTTGTTGTCAATGCGAATGCTTCTCTCGATCGCCTCTTCGAAGTGCTTGACTATTCAACCCAGAATCATTTGGCGTTCAAGGCTATAGTAGTTTGGACAAAAATTATAATGATTACCTAGCTTTCCGAATTCAGAAACATTTTTTAATTCAAAAAAGCTTGAAAGCAAGGGAAAATGTCAAATGTGCCTTCTCCCCCTGTTTCATTGTCGGAAGAAAGGTGAAAACAGCGGTTGAAATAACCATCAGAAGCGTGCAGATGCACACTAAAAACTCTCACCACCATAACACAGGTGCATTCAGAAACCATAGACAACGTTTCCCACGCATTGACCAGCCTGTCAAACCAGACGTCTCCAGGCGATAGATCCAGCAGAAAGAAGCCAGGCCAACGACGATTCTGCCGAGACGTGGTCAGAATGCAACGGCAAGAAGGAAGACCTGGAGACCGCGGAGAGACAACTCGGTTTTGGTAGCTAGGATCGTAGGAATGTGTGTGTGTATGCACACCACGCCACGCCACCTTTTCTACTCTCTTGCCCCGGCCGTGTTTTGCCGTCTCGTCTATAAAAGACCATTGCCGAATCGGGCTGCCACTATTTTGCAGCTTCTTCCTTCCCTTCCCGTTGCCTTCCCTTCCGCAGTATCCACCTTTTATTAGACGATTGCCAAATTTTGGCTGCCACCGTACCAGCAGCTAGCCTTCTCTCATCCCCTACCTTGGGCCAGCCGTTTTGCCTCTTTCTCTCTCCTCTGCAGAGGGCAGGGTGAGAAGAGACCACCGGCGGATCAAGACCTCACCGCCGACATCACCATCCCGTCCAGGTGGTTCGTCTGGTTCCTCTCCGGGCGTGCATGGCCGTGAGTCTTCTCCCCTGCTGTCTGGTTTAATTTCTCTTTGATGTAAACGTAACATAACCATGCATGTTTTTGCTCAACTGTGAATAATCTGTGTTCTTTTTTGTGTGCCGTCCCACCATGCATATTATTTGGGCGTTTCTAGTATGAATATTTCTGTGCATATGCAAAGAAAAGAATTAATTTGAGAAGATAATATATACGTTATAATTAACGACGTTTCATTCGTGTTCATGGTGCCCCTAGTTCTCACCTTAATTTGGAATAATTTAGAATGATTACAGTTTCTTGTCATACACAGCAGGGTCGTCAGCCTGAACCGCTTGTAGCTTTAAGTTGGCCATGAACGCGTTTGTTCGCTGGATCATTTCTGGCAGCCCTGATTTCTGGCTGGCTGAGATTCTGGCTGATGCTAATTTCTTGATACAGCAATTCATGGATAGCAACATGATGCATCAAATTATATAACCGTTAATTTCAATAAAACCACCGGCGTTGCAAGAGGATATACAGGCACAAACGACTCATGTCTTTTTTTAGATAAAGGATGAAAAGCATCGGGTCTCTACGCGAAGAAGGCGTACACAGCCAAAAAAAACAGCTAGATTCATTTCACGTAAAAAACACGGAGAGATGGGCGACCGACCCTCCAAATATATGTGGTTTTGCCTCCTGGTAGAAGATCCGTGCACGTTCTATGGATAGTGAGTCTACTCTTAAACAATACGTATATAAAACTATGTAGACACCCTTGATTGAACAAGTATTTCTTCTTACCATTGTTTAGACACCCAATCATTTTTGTAAAGCATATAGCCCACGGTTCCGTTTCCTACTGGGAGGCACGTTGTTTTCACTTACAGCGCTAGCCAATCAACCACAGCTGTAAAACTGAATATTTAGCAAGAGGCTTGGCCTTGACCCGTATACAATTACAATATTGGGCCTATTTTATCTGCTGTAAATCTGAATTTTAGTAGGGAAGGGTGTTGACTGACATATCGTAATTTAGTCTCAATTGCAAAATCTTCCACAGAATGATATAATATATTCACCATTTTTTAGCAATTGGCTGGCACCTGAAAACTTGGGTTGTTCATTCCTATCCTGGACGTACTATTGCTTGTTGCAGCAGAAACGACCCACGGTGCCGAAGTTCGGCAGCTGGGACAACGACGATGTCGGGTACACGGTCTACTTCAACAAGGTCCGCGAGAACAAGGGCGCCACGGCGCCGCCGCTGCACCGGCCACACAACCCCAACGACCCGGAGGAAGGGCCCATGATGAGAGTCCCTGCGCCGTCGTCGTCGTCGAGGCCCGCCACCGCGGGAGGCCACCACGAGCCGACGACGAGGCGGCACCACGGGCAGAGCCACCACCGGCGAACGGAGAGCAGCGGCAGCACGGCGTCCGACCCGGGCGGCGCCGCATACCAGAGCAAGTTCGCGCCGCCGCCGCAGTACTACCAGTACCAACAACAACGCGCGAGCCCGCAACCGCAGCCGCAGCCGCAACCACAGCCGCTGCAGCAGCAGCAACAGCAGCAGCAGCCCCATCACCGTGGCGGCCACCACGACCATCACCAAGGCGGTGGGCACCAGAGGCAGCACCCGTCCGCGCACGGCTACGGCCACGGCAACCGAGACTCGCACGCGCACAGGCAGCACCACCACGCAACGCCGGGTCCCCGGGCGCGGTCCGCCTCGCCGTCGCCGCAGACGGTGAGTCTCAAACCGATTAGCTTATTCCCGGGAGCGTGTGTGATTGTTGATGGTGTCTCCATCTGTCTGCGCGTGTGACGACAGAATCGTCAGCGGCCGGCGGTGCCCAAGTTCGGTGTGTGGGACGAGCAGACCGCCGCGTCGGCCGGGCAGGGGTTCACGGTGGTGTTCGAGAACGTGAAGCGGAACCGGGACGTGGCCAGGTCCGGGGTGCCGGCTGTGCCGCGCATGCCGTCGCCGCCGGAGGGCGCCGCGTTGAGGCGCCACCATCAAAAGACCCCTTTCGTGAGCAAGGTACGTACACACTGATCACTAACGATCAGGTGGTATGGTATGGCACGGGCCATTTCACTGATCAATGCTACACTCCTTTGTGTTGTGATGTGTTGTGATGTGCAGATGTTTGGATGCTTCCTTCCCCCACCTGCCAAAGACACACATGCATCTCGTTACCCGTGACCTCTTTTATCAGACTATGAGCGTGTTCTTTCATCAGTTGCTTGTTACGTGAGTGAAGGTGAAAGAGAACAGGGTGATCGAGCGGGAGATTTCAATATATTTTGATCGGAATATGCACATGTAATGACCTACAATTATGCACATATTATTCTACAATTTATTTAGACCCTTGAGCTTCCTTAGCTCGATTTCAGGGAAATAAATTTTGCCATGTATCACATGCATATACAACTCCATCAATCCTCTCACAATAACGACAGGACGAGGGGTCTGTCTGGATGACACGCGCCCATTTTGCCTTCCTGCAGATGTGCTTTTCCCGCATCGCCCTATCCCGCGCCTAGTGCCGATCCTATGATTTTGAGAACCCTCTAGCGAATTCGTCGAAGGACCCTCTAGACTATATATATCTTATAATATATTTTAACATAGCATGTATAATAATTATTAAGAAACAGTGTACATAAAAAGCAATATATTTGTACTTGTAGAAGTTATATGATTACCTTAAAGAAGAATATATCCATTGCTTCTCATTAAAAGATACTTCGTCAAGCATTTCTTGATGCAAAATCATTAATGACGGTACTGAGATTCGAAAAGATCCGCAACAAGGGCAAAATGAACAGAAGAACGGAGAACCAAGAAGTTGTTGTCGCCACGGAGCCTTGCGCCCTTCCCTAATCGCCGCCATCGCGTGTGGATTTCCCCGTTCTCGTCGTGAAGCACTGAACATCGGGCGAGGCGCCGTTGGCTGTCACAAATTGCGCGATATGGCGTTTCTGTTTTGCCTTGCCACTCGAGACGATGAGATTGCTAGTTGCGGACTCAGGATTTTGTAGTGTGCGGGCGGCGGCGATCTATAGTTGCCTCGTGGAGTCCTGACTGTGAGAAACAAAGAGACAAAGAACCAAAGGGGACAACGATCTAGTTGCTTTGCTTGCCACTGCTTCTTGGGCTGGCCTCGTAGAAAAGAAAACAGTTGTAGATGATCGGCTGGCTTCTCATAGATAATACGGTATGGGGGATACATGGGCCCTCGGGCGTCACACACCCTGCCACCACCTGGGACCGCCCTACCTGCACCGCTCGCTCCTAGCCCCGCCCATCATGCTTCCCACCCACACCAACCGGAAGCGGCTCCTCATTCTGATCGCGCCCCTACTCCCCTCTCGTGCACGCCCCTGCTCCGTTTCTCTACCTTTGTGTCTCCTCACTGCAATTGCCACTCTTTAGTCAGGCCAACCCAGCAGCAGCCACGCACACAGGAATTGGCCTAGCGTGTGGCTAAGTGGCCAGAAGATCATTGTTGGCCGAGCCCAGGTGCAACTTGCTGCTACCAGGCTGCGCAACATCTAAGGCTGCAAGCTAGCCAGAACCGACTGTTCCCTCGCTCTGGTCTATGTTGTACGGAATAAAATTGTGAAAAACGCATGTTGCAGGTATATATTTCAAGTGTTTTAGATGTTTTAGAAGTATGTTATAAGTGTTTCATATAGAAGTTGTAAAAATAGATTGGGATGTTGCAATGGTTATACATGTTTCATCTATTTTCAAACGTATGTTACAAGTTATGAATCCTAATCTAAATAGATTTCTATGATTTTGAGTAAGTTGATTAATAATTCTAGTTCTAACCCAACTGAAAAAGATATACGTAGAAGTAATCTATCTCTACTCTAATAATAATCTATCCTTACCTGATTTCTTTAATTGTACCATGTAGCCAGCTATGCCATGGATTGAAGAGCTGTTAATTTGTCTGACGCCTGGTGCTTTTATAATTGACAACACTAATTGTATGGTTTAGTTGTTACTAACTATTGTAATGGATCTCCAACTCTTGCTAATTCCATTGCAATATGGGTCCACCCGATTCGGCTCCCCGTGTGACGCCGATGTGGGTGGGCCACCACGACGAGGATCCGCCCCGCCATGGATTCATTCAGCGCCCCTCCACTAGATCTACGGTGTCGACAAGCCCTCCCCGGTCGAGCCCGCCGACGCGCCCATCCACCGATCGGGTGTTACCCGCCGGACCGGGGCATGGCTCGCCACCTTGGATGAAGGAAGGAAGAAACCGATCTGGTCGCTACCGGATTCCACCCAAGATCCACCGAGCTCGACCTAGATCCGGGTTGTCGCTAGGCATCCACCGCTCCATCCACCGCACACCACCGCACACGCACTCCACCGCCGGGCCAAGGGCTCATGACCCACCGCACCCCCCACCAAGATGCGCCTCCCTCCATCTAGTACAAGGAGGGTTGGGAGGAGAGAGAGAGAGAGAGAGAGAGAGAGAGAGAGAGAGAGAGAGGGAGGGAGGGAGAGAGAGAGAGAGAGAATATCGCGGGAGGGGCGCCGCCTCGGTGGAGGGAGGAGCCGGGACCATTGCATGGGGAGAAGGATGAGGAAGCCACCGGCTCGGGGGAGAGAGGGAAGGGCTCGGTGTTTCGCGCCGTGGAGGAAGTAGGGTGCTACGCAGCTGCCGTTGCTCAGTGGGAAAAGAGAGTGGATTTGGGTCCTATGGTTTCGTCTCCCCTTATATATTGGGAGCGGATATTGGTTACTTAGGCCCATAATTGTTTTTCGCGGACGGACTCTTAAAGTTGCTTGCCTCAGTTAATCGATTAGCCATGGCGGAATATTAATCAATTTTTGAGGCCCGCAAAGTGTCCTCTTGAAAAATAAAAGGCTCGCCATCGCTAATAGGGCATTAACCTTTCCATGCAAACGGGCCTACCACCACGTTAATCTTTGGGGTGTGTCTTGTGAAATTAATTTTGTAGTAGTGACAATTTTTTCAACTCAAGCCGTGGCAACACGATGGAGGTCATATTTTCCCCGAGCTAGTGTAGGATAACATGTTTAAAGACGGCTTTCCAACTTCAATTAAACAGTAGTGACAATTGTTTCAACTCAAGCCATGGTAACATGATGGAGGTCAGATATTTCCCTACACTAGTCTAGGATAACAACATGTTTAAGCATGGCTTTTCAACTTTAATTGAAGGTTTCCCTTCTCGCCTATTTGAGGAGGGATTGATCTGTCTTCCACCGGTGGGATCGTCTTTCCGGTTGTTGGTGCTACCACTAGCTCTACGGAATATTTCTATTTCCGGACGCCGCTCGTGATGGGTGGCGTAAAGCCGATGGTACATGCGGTTCAACCATCGAAGATATGGTCGATGTGCTTTCCGCGACGTTTTACTCATTTCAATGATTGAGCATATTAACGCTTTGCAGCCTCCACATTTGTGGAGTCTCCTCGTTGGTGAGAACCAAGTTCGGATCTAGTGCTGCTTCATGACGATGAAGTTTTCTAAAGCAGTGGACGGGCGCCGGTTGAAAGGAAAACGAAGGGTAGAGACCTAGTGGCATACTTCAATGTAATCTTACTTTATGTTGAGGTCTTGATTGTAAAAAGAGGTTATATGTTAATGAAATCTGATCCCTTCCTAAAAAAAAACTTTAATTGAATGCATGGTTCTTTTCTTTGAAGGGAAAGCAGGGAGCCACTACCTGTATTTTTTATTATCGAGGGAAAAAAAGTGTACAAACAGGCAACAACAAGGAACTAAAAACTAAGCTAACTGCTAGGCTAAGATCTGAAAAAGAACCTATAGAGGGAGCAAAGACCCAGAAAAGAGCAGAGAGGAGGAAGCTGTACAGGGGGAGCAGGATACAAGGCTATAAAGCCCAAAAGGGGGGAAAAAGGCAAAAATACAGAGATGTAGCTCAATTGGTAGAGTATGAAAATGCATGATTCTTTAGTACAATTTTTTTTTTCATTCATTTCCTTGCTTATGAAAAAGGATGTCAAAGTCAAAGAGCTGTATTTTGAGAACGTAAGATCACTGTTTTGATGCATGTGAAGAAGTTTGTTTCCAAGCGCTTACAATCTCTGTTCTCGGTTTGCTCCCTACGGTACTCGTTACGTGATTTTTTTTTTTTCCTGACAGTTTTGGTACCTTGACGGAGAAAGCGGTAGTCAGCCGATGAACTCAAAGCGCAATCTAAGATTTCATTAAGCCATAACCAAACAAGTACTGCAGAAACCTTTTCAATAAACAAGCAGTGTAGAGCTGGAAACATGGAATTGGACTACACTAAAAACAAACACGAAACAAAGTCGCAAAAAAAAAAAACGAGACTGATTAAAAAAGCAAGGAAGCTACTGAAGATTGTAGGTCAGAACGAAGCCTATTATTCTGAGAAGCAGGTAGCAGTTAAGAACTGAAGATTGCCAGATTAGTGAGCTACGCTGAGCCGGTGAGGCACTACGAGCATGCGCCATGAGAACCTGAGCCAAGGTGGGTCTGGCAATCACACCAACCACGGCAAGCGCCTCCTCGTTGCTATGAATGTTGGCGCTCTTCTTGAGCAGCTCAGTGAAGGGCCCGTGCCACTCGCCCGTCTTGTCCGCGCGAAGGATCTCAAAGCAGATGGTGTCCCAGTGCTCGATGTACCGGAGATGCTGCTCGGTGAGGCGAGCGTCGCCGCTCTCCCAGCCGTCGGCGACCGTGTCACTGACGGGCTTCAGCCGCTGCGTCTCGCAGCTGGTCACCGTGAGCGTGGCCAGCCCAGCCGACGCTTGATGTCGTCATCAGCGCTGGCCGGGTCGTCGCACGCGGAGATGGCGTCGATGGCGCGCAGTGCGGGCTCCCGCCCCAGCGGCAGGCTCGGTAGGTGGGCCAGCCCGCCGATGAGGTCGCGGTAGCTGTTGCCGAACGGGAGCGTCGTGCCGTTGATGATCAGGTGCTCGTAGCCTAGCCGGGAAGGTGTACCAGTGGTGACTCCCGCTGGCGAAGCCGGCGAGGGAGATGTCGTGGGGCTGCACGGCCAGGGGAGATCTTGTCGCCGCCGCCACCCACCATGTCGAGGACGATCTGCTCCGGCCGGCCGCCGCGTTTTGCTTTTCGGCTCTTGGTCTTGGCTTTGACTGGTGGTCGATCGGGGTTTCTGTTTCTGGGCAGCAGAGCCAGGATGAGGGC